>CAJNIZ010047859.1:10173-25487 GCA_905231905.1 Symbiodinium pilosum | reverse complement strand
CTACTATAATGGGGCTATGTAGGGGATATATAATTTACAATTGGATGAGCCTTCACCACTGGCTGTTTCTTCTTGAGAGCTTGCAAAAACTTCCAAGCACAAATGCAATACGTCCCAAAGCACTCAAACAGTTCTGGGCATTCAACGTATGCTCTACAGGTGCTGAGACCATGCAGGGAGCGTTAGAAAGCACGGTCAGCACTCTTACCTGCAGATACCCTTGTAGGCTACAGCAACGTCTGCTTGCATGTCGAGATTTGGGATTTAGGGTTGGATGGTTGGGTTTGGCTGTTTGGAGAATTTTTGCTGACAGTGTCTCGCCCCTTTATGACACGAGGCATTGACATGTTGCAGCTAGGTTTGCTGACTTGGGGTCTATGGTTTAGGGCTGGTTCCGGCTTGCCAGCTCTCCGTAGTTCGACCAGGGCATCCCTACGAAGACAGTCCCAACGTGGGAGCTTCCAACAAAAACAACTGCTTGTTCAAGACAACTCCTCCATACTCTCTTTGTACTCCTTTTCGATCAACTCCGAATCGACCTAGAGCGAGCAAGAGTTCCTGCCACGCATGCTCAGTGAAGTCCTACTATTGTTGCTACTCGTAATACACACAATCTCTTCTTCTACTGCACCTGCTCCTCCTCCTTGCGTCGCGCAAACCTAAGCCCTGCAAAACATTTAGGATTTAGGGTTACCCTTTTCTCGGCTGAAGTGCTCTTCCAAAGGTGGCATGTCCTCGCTTTGGGGTCCGATTGGGCTGGCGAAACAGACCACCTGAGAGGGCCCAGATACCCGATAATCAGATACTTTGGAGTAGGCTAATGGTAGTTATAATACAGGGTTTGGGTAAGTATATGGTTATCAAGTACTTGGACCCTTAGGGATTTGAAAAATGATCTTAGGGGCTACCCCATAGCCCTCTCACTGCGTGGCAGGTAGGTAAGGGCTAAAGATGGGTCCACCTTAGTTATCGTTAAAGGAGTCACTACTGTGAAGATCTATATCCCAAGGATCCTAAGTATCTATATGGTACAAAGGGGTTATATGTGGGTAATATATGGATTATATAGGATAATACAGGGGCAATATAGGGATTAGGGCCTTAAGTATCTATATGGCACTATATGGTACAATGTAGGGTTTCTATACTAGGAATTAATAATCTGCTTTAGGTCAATATTCCCTAGGTAGGTACTTAGGACCCTTTGAGTATGTGTAGCATATGTGCCCCTGAGATTTGGAACAGCAAGTTAGGCAAACCCCCACCCGTTAATTTTCGGCTATCACGCGGGAGGCTGCGTCTTCTTCTGGTACTACCCTAAGGGTCCAAAGACCCAAATAATGGGGTTTCAGGGCCCAAATACTCTCACATTACTGGTATTGGGGCCCTAAAGCCCCATTATTTGGGTCCTTGGACCCTTAGCGCTAGCGATCTGTCTACAAAATTGCGACCAGTTGGCATCGTAGTCGAACAGGCACCAGGCCCCACAATGACTGAACCTGGTCTTGAAATCTTCAGGCTCAAGGCTAGGGTTTGGGCGTATTCTTTCCACTAATTATGAGTCAAATGTAAAGAACATGGACTGTGACATGGCATCTGGGATTATATGAACTATAGTCTAAACTCCTAGTATCCCCCTTAATAAGCCCTAGAGTAATCCCCTATATAACCCCCTTTAAGGAGTTTAGACTATAGCTCATATAGCGGCTTATGGGGATTAAGGCATTGTTTCTTGATTCTTGTTTGCTTCTTCGAGCCACTGCTCAAGCACCAAAGTACCCCCGCAGGAACCGCTTTGATCCTTGAATGTGTCTCACCGTATGTGTACGACTAAATCCTGGGCCCAGCTGTCCTCCTTGTACGGAAGACGCCCTCTTTGCATGGCATGCAGGACCCCCTCTCAAAAAGGTATGGTACATATCGCCTTTTCGTGGAATGACGGAAGCCCGATGGGTAGCGTGCAAGTAGATAATCTCCCATAGGCCTTCTACACCACGGCCAAAAGGTACAATGGTCTTCTGGGAGAGATTACGAGAGTACTGCTGTTGATTCTAAAAATCCTACATGACCCTAGTATACTATAGTACCATAATTCGCAAGGTATAAGGTACCTAGGGTCATGCAGGATTTTAGTATCGACCGTATGGACACTACCCACCTACAAACTACCCAGCTGTAGTTGGTTTCTGTGTGGCATGATGGGAGCCCGTCACACTCCATGAAGTGCTGTATTTCGAGCCTAACCCCTAAACGCTGAACCACCTCTGGTCGGGCATCTCTGTAGAATATGTTCAGGCCCTAGGTCATCGCGGCGCGCAAAAAGGTTCGGGTTCGGCTGGGCTTGTGCTCAAAAAACATGCAATTGCGGGAGGGGGGGGGGGGGCAATGGGGTTGGAAGTCTGCGTTGGCAAGATGAAGTCAGCATGCCACAGCAAAACCAATGCGAGGAAGGCTAACCTCGACTCAGCCCTGAACCGCAGAGCCTGGCTAGTTAAGGCTTCGACGTGTCTGCATCTCGTGAGAACGAGGCCCCGCTAGATACTCTCACCCACAACAGACATGAACATTGCTGTCCCGTCGACAGGGAGGTCTATGAGGATCCGCGTGTAGCTCTGGGATGGATGCATCAAGCAGTTGTTTGTGATAGTTCGTGCTTTCTTCCACAGACGTGGCTTGGTTCTGACTTGTCGCTATCCCGTGCAGTGTAATGTTGGTCGAAAAGGTAGGGAAGGGAAACCTTCGATCCGGGCGTGTAAGCACATGGAAGGTCCTCAAACATTTACCCGCAGGATCACAGAAACCGCCCCTTGATCCGCTGATAACCTTGTGGTATGCATAGGATCCCCACAGGAAACCTTAGTGGCCCAAGCCCCTAAACCCTAAACCCTAAACCCTAACTCTGAAATCTGAACCGCCATAAGCCCCCACATCCACGTACGGATGCGTCCCCACAGCATAACCTGGCAACTGCCTGAAATCGTACTGTCTCTATCTTATATGGATAATGGCAAAGAAAATGGAACCCACTATCATGGGGTTTAGGGTTTAGACCCCGAAAGAATGTAAAACAAGTGCCTTCATGGCTGTCATTACGTGTTTTAGGGCTCTTAGTTTACATACTTTTGGGGCTTAGGTAGTCTCTACATGTAGATCCCTCTGTACCTACCAAAACCGAAAGTCCAAAGTTTGGGCACCCGAAAGAAATTAACCATGTTGAAATACCACATCTAAAGGAAGCCTATAGCAAAGGTTCCATTTCCAGCACAGCTTTCTGGGATCATGCCTAAACCCTGAACCCTAAACCCTGAACCCTAAACCCTGAAACCTGAACCCTAAGCCCTGAACCCTAAACCCTAAACCCTAAACCCTGAACCCTGAACCCTAAGCCCTAAGCGCTGAGCTGGGACCTCCCCCAAACAAATGTGCAGTCTGTTGAAAGGGCCAACCAGGCGGGGTTCAATGTTTCGGGGAAACAGTATGCTACAGAAGGGTCCATGTAGGTATGCAGTACATACTACTTAGGGCCCAAAAGGGGTATACGCTAAGGCACCAGTATATACTGTACAGCTATATGGACCCTCGATGCTAGAATTTCTCCGTGCCACAGCAAGCAATAATCGCGCGCCTGTGTAATGGAATGGCCGACCAAGTCACATAAGCCTAAAGATCGCAAGAATCCTATGTAAGGAGGACGCTGTTGGAGATCTTCAGTTGGCAGTCTAAAAAAACCCTAGTCCAGGTTTTAAGGTTTAGGGCTTCGGGTTTCGGGTTGAGGGCTCAGGGTTTTGGGTTTCTACGAGTTTAGGGCTTAGGGTTACCCAGCACAGTATGACTGCAGCCAGAAAGATGCCAGAAGAGCATGATCCGAGAAGATCTCCGACTCAGAAGGCAGCAAATTCTGTATGAGCTATAATGTAGTTATGGGTTCAACTTATACCCCACTCTATACTACCCCCTCCCTAGGTTCCCCCCTTAATTAAGGTTATTTAAGGATAATTAAGCTTAATTAAGGCTAATTAAGGGGAACCTAGGGGGGTAGTATAGAGGAGGGTACTAGTTTAACCCATGATGTAAAACTCCAAGCATCCCCCAGAATGAGCCCTACAAAGGTCCACAAGAAATCTCCGATATACACCCTGGGAAGAAGAATAGACTACAGCTTGTATGTCCTCAGCCTTAAGCCCTGGAGCACTATAAACCATAATGATAGTAGTAGTAACAATACGAATAACAGTTGTAAGAATACAAAAGTAACCCTCTCCTCCTAATATTAACCAGGCCCACCCCCCCCCCACACCCCGACTAATATTCAATACTCCTAATACATTCCAATATACCGCACCGGGGAGTATTTAATGTTAGGGGAGTAGGGTGGTATAATATTGAGGGAGAAGTAATTGTAATAGTCATAATCATAATGAAACACCGCTCAACTTTAAGTTCCAGAAAGATTGACTCAAGTGAGGCCCCCGCATGTGGTTAGCCAGCGCCTTCTGGATGTTTCCCGTATAGCTAGCATCCTAAGCTGCAGAGGAGGACAAGTTTAGGGTTTGAGGTTAGAGTTCTGGGTTTAGGGAGAAGATATTCTCACAAAGACACTTGGGTTGCAACTCTTACGGACGCAATGGAATGGTCTACATACTTAATGGGTTGGGGAGACAGTCTACATGGCTACATATAAGGACTACAAGAGACTAGAAAACAACTCTCGCCCAAAATCGGCGAACTAGCTCTGCGAACATTTCTACGGACCGCGAAAGAACCGCAGTCTGTTGACTTACTGGTGCGTAAGAGAAGTCTGGAAAAGCCATCACACAAGTTTCTGACAAACAAGAAAGCTTTTTCCTGACCATGAAGAAAAAAATTCTGACCATACAAGTAATCAAGAGCAAAGCTTTTTTAATGCAGAACTGTCTTTGATCTTGGGTGATCGTGAACAGGCTTTAAATGCTCTGGGCCCAGTGACAGAGTGGACCCCTAATGAAATTCCAAGGAACCCTCTCCATGGCATCTATGAGGTGGACCCCCCTCCCTGTAATAGTGACTAGAAATAAAATAAGGATTATCTCAGGGCCCTCTTCTATTCCAATGAAATCACAATTACATTTTGGAGGGTCCTCCTAAGGTACCTACATTCCCCCCATTCCCCTTTAAGCACCAGTAGGAGTTGCAGCACAAGTTTGGAATTGGCGAGAGCTCTGCCAAGGATGGAGTGTCGCAACATGGGTATATAGTCCCCGTTAAGTAGATAGAATGTGGGGTATATGGGGATCTTATTCTAGTATACCCAAAGCCATATTCTATCTACTTACGGGGGCCTATACCCTTAGGGCTTAGGGTTTTGGTTAGAGTACCTCCCTCAAAATCCTCAACCTTAACATGGTTCATGGCTAAGGGCGGCCTACATCTCGGTCTTCCCCAAAGAAGCACCTCCCACTATTCTTTGTGTGAAGGCTGCATTTGAGCTATAATCTAACCTCCAAGTATCCCCCTTAATAACCCCTATGATACTCCCCCATACAACCCCCCTTTAAGGAGTTTAGCTTATGGCTTCATTTGGTAGTTTCCCAAAATAGGGGGACCCAATATAGACCCCTATACTATAGTCCTTATCATAATAACCCCCAGAAGGTACCCCTAATTTTGGCAAACCCCCATTTAGGTCTCAGCTTTTGCGCACGTAAGCACAAGGGGGGTTTCTCATGGTACCCTTGGGGATCTCAAGTGGGCTATCGAGGTCCGGTCCTGCTCAGGGTTTCGGGTTTCGGGTTTGGGGTTTGGGGTTTAGGGCTTGGGGTGTCGGGTTTAGGGCTTAGGGTGGAGTATAGGGTGCATTGTAAAAGTCAATGGATGGTTGTCAAAAGTCAAACTGGGCCACAGGAAGCATTTAGGTGGGGCACCACGTCGTGCCTAGAACTCTATAGTATATGCATATATATATATATGTATACATATGTATAAAAACAAGTGTATATATATATATAAGACCCACATCCTGAGATGGGTTGCCCGCACACTGGGCCTCCTGAGAATCCAGGAACCTGCGTCGTCTATATAGCAGTTTAGGGTGTCGGGCTTTGGGCCAAGTAACTCTGTAGCAACGGCTTGGAGCTCAAAGTATCTGCTACTGGACATGAAGAACTGGATCTGTTGGGAGTTGCCCTCGGGCAGGCTCCCATGAACCACCGACTTTCATGACCCCCTGCATATTCCTGTACAGTATCCCTGACATACCCCCTGCACTGTTGCTGCATAAAATGCTGCATGACCCTAAATCGCGGAACTCTGATTGTTATGGCATTTGTGCATACTCAGAGACCTGCAAGGCTTTGTGTTGTGTCCAAGCCCAAGCCTAACCCTACACCGTGGCTACAACCCTAAGGGTCCAAGTGCCCAACTAGCAAATCATGTGACCCGGAAATGTCTAAACACGAACCCGTGTGGGCCCTAAATTACATGCCATTTACGAAATTGGAACCTTATGGCGAAACCCTTGACGCTAAAAACCTGGCTGTAAACACAAATTTCTCTTCAATCTCCAGCCGTGCGGCGCAGCCTTTAGCGGTGGGGCTGCGATCCTCGCCCTGCGAGACGTAGCCATCACCTTAGGAATGCTTTTGGGGTCTCGGTTTTAGGGTATAGGGTTTGGGGTTCCGAGATCCAGGGTTCAGGGTTTAGGGCAGCGAGCTTAGGGCGCTGCACCTAACTGTCGGATAGCTTAGGGGTTATAAGACTACATTGGGTCTAGGGTTTGCGCCAGGTGGCGGAACCAGGTAAGATTACACCCTGCATATCCTTCTTATAAACTACTACAGCCAAAATTACGACGTTCGACTTTGCTATGCATATGGGACTGCACTAGCCCATAATTTAGGTGGACCCCCCACTCTGTAAAAGCCTGGAGGTTCCCAGGTTTGTATAGTCAGGTATGCAGATTTTTCTTGGCTTAGGGTTTGTGTAGAAACCAGTTTTGGGCCCAAGCATATGATGGTTACAAGCACTTATGGGAATTTTGAGGGTTCAGGGCTCCAAGTATGTAAGCCGTTTGAGGACAGCTTTTGCTGCCCAGGACTATCCTCTACCAAGACGTGAAAACAAGTTCCGTGTAGAAACTCGGCCTCACGTAGAGACCCTCCCAAAGGGTCCTAAGTACCTACGTAGGGAATATTGACCTAAAGCAGATTACTAATTCCTGGCATAGAAACCCTACACTGTACCATATAGATACTTAGGCCAAAATCCCTATATTGCCCGTATATTACCACATACAATCCATATATTACCCCCATATAACCCCTTTATACCATATAGATACTTAGGATCCTTTGGGCTTGGACAACCCCCATCCGAGCATGTTCAGGTTTGTGAAGTTGGTCCCAAGGTTGGGACCGCAGAAACCCAACTAAACATATTGGGTTTAGGGGTTCAGGGTTTAGCTTGTTATGAGGAGTATAGTCACAATTCAAAGGCCCCTGTAGATACAATGGTTTAGTGACACGAGGTTGCGCCGTGAAGGTAAAAAGCCTCCAGGAGATCTTCCGGCCGTTTTGGGTTGCAAAACCACCTCTGCAAAAACAAGAAATGAACTCTGTAGTCTCCGTGTTACCCTGGGGCTCGAGTTGCCTAAATAATGGGAACTGGGTTCTATATACCCTACAGTTACAAAGCCCAGTAAGCTTGTGACTGGAAGGTCTAGGGTATGTCAGCATAGGCATAGGTTTGGACACGCGGTTGCTCAGCTCCTGGGGAACACAACCAGAACTTGGGCTCTAGGGCAACTACTCATGCTTCCAGGAGCGTCTTGAAATCCGTTTAACCCTATAGTCCCCCTTAAGTGGATAGAATATGGAGTACATGGGGATCTTACTATAATATACCCAAAGCTATATTCTATCTACCTAAAGGACTACAGACCCTAAACGCCAACCCTAGTCACCCAAGTCGACAAACAATACGTGCATTGGGCCCTAGAGTCTATAAGTAGTACCTTCTTGAGTCTAACTGGATCTCTAGGTCACCAATGATATCCCAAACCCTAAACTTTGAATCCCAAACCCTAAGCCCTAAATCCTGAGCCCTAAACTCTACGTCCTAAACCTAAAACAAAGCCAGGGACAGTAGCGGTTCATCAGCGACCCCGAGTTTTCTGTCACAAAATGCGTGCAAAGTTCTGCCTTCAACATTGCTTAGGGAGTTAGGTATTTATGAAGTCAGGTGTTTCGGCATCAGAGTTTAGGGTTTAAGGTCGAGATCAGGGACAAAGGCTTGAGCTTCAAGGTGCACAAGGCGGTTTCCGTA
The DNA here is from genome assembly GCA_905231905.1 of Symbiodinium pilosum. Classification (NCBI taxonomy): domain Eukaryota; class Dinophyceae; order Suessiales; family Symbiodiniaceae; genus Symbiodinium; species Symbiodinium pilosum. Next base: position 17,189 of record CAJNIZ010047859.1, on the reverse strand, counting down.
CATAGAAGGCTCCCATGAGGCCTCTTCAAGGGCTCCAGAAGTATGTCTAAGCTACAGGTATATGGGGCCTTCATCCCAAGTTGTAAGCTGATTAGGGTGGAGGGCTTAGGATTCAGGGCTTAGAGTCCAGGGTTTAGGATTCAGAGTTTAAGGTTCGGGGTTTTCAGCTTAGGGTGTAAATTTTAGGATTTACCTGCCTACCAAACACAGAGTGCGGCTACGGGATAGGGATTTGGCATCCAGGACTTTAAAAGAGGCATTGATGATACGTCCACTTGCGCAAGCTGCTGCCAGACTTCTCACAACCTCAGTGGTCGCGCATCTCCCTGTAGATAGGTGGGCTTCCGGACTATTGCTCCACTAACCATGAGAAACTATATCCCTTTATAATACATTACTTTACTTTGTCTTTCCATGATCCCAATTTAACGCTTGCCCATATATGTATATATATATATCCTATTGTAACATGGTGGTTTCCATTTTCTTTTCCGTTATCACTATATAACTCCTGAGTCAAATTCATTCTGCAGACCTGTTCTTAAGATGCCTGCTTCCCATGTTGGTACGTGCGGGTACAACGAAGGGGGGGCCATCATTACGGCCAGGCGCCATGGCGTACCCTGCGGCAAGCACCATGTTGGTAGCGGGGTGCACCATTGCAGGCTGGGTAGACCTGCTAGTTACCTAAACCTGCCAAAGATCTATGCCGGCTAGCATACGTACGCACGATTTGCGGAGCCACAGGCTATTGTCATGGCTATTTGGGAGGTCTCTATATGTGGTTGCAGGGCTCAGGGCAAGGAGTTTGAACCTGCAGCCCCGCTGTCTAACATGATCTTCTGAGAACATTCCAAGACACGAACACCAAATGCGACCCTTTCCGCAGTCCTGCAAGTTCCCCATACTGCCTAGCGTCGAAGCACCCAATAGTCATGTACTTCCCCAAACCTTTGCAAATGCCGAAGTCGTAAGTACCCAACTACTCAGTACATGGACGCATATAATATACCCTAGTTCTGCTGGAAACTATAAGGCAACGACTCCGAAATGGCGGTCTTTGTCCGTGCTCCTGTGAAAATCTTTCTGACATCCCCATTGAAACCTTAGACCCTCAGCCCTAATTCCTAAGTCGTAAAGCTATGAGCCCCAAACCCTAGGCCACATACATTCTTCAGCCTTAAATCCCTAAGCCAACCCTAAATGCCTACATGAATCAATGCTAGGCCCCAACCCTAGCAATTAGCTGAATGACTCGTTCCCATTAATGACTTTGAGAAGGGCCGCAACATTCGAACAGAGATCTAAAATCGTACTCAGACTCAGAACTTGACGATCCGAAATACATCCATGGTAGTGCCCGCAGATCCCCAAGCCCAGAACTGTAGGGGGCCACAGCTGTGATTAAAACAGCCCTCACATCAAGGCCTCGCACAACTCCTCCTTGTGCTTCCTCGGAACGCTGTAAGGGCTTAAAGGATTGTCCGTGTGTCTTGATTGTCGCCGGGCTCTGGTTACCTCTGCCAGAGTCTCAATGCTCACTAAGCAGGTGGCTTAAGGCCGGGAGATTTGTGCCTAAGGCTTCTCAAAGATTGCAGCCTTATCAGGATCCGCGCTGGCTGGAGAGGATATTCAGTGAGAGGCAAGGAGCTCTCTGTTGAGAAATGTTCAGCCGGAGCTAGACACCGTTGAGGTACCGGATTTGCGGAGCTCTGTGACCATTATACCGGAATTCTATGCGCTGGAGGATGTAGGGTTTGTGGGTTAGGAGCCCCCTTTTCTCCGTGCTGAAATGTCATTCATGAATGAACAGCACGGATAAAAGGGTGCTGTCTGCGGAAACTGCTACCCTGGCTTTAGGGTTTAGGGACTTTCAACAACCTAGTGGAATCGGATACGTCTCTGGACAAGGACATAACTGAATATGGTAAACTCTCAGAACTTGGGCCCGGACCTAAACCTTGAACCCCAAACCCAGAACCCTAAATCCTAAGCTCCAAACCCTCAACCCTAGACCCCAAAACACTCAACCCTGAGTCTTTCCAACCTCAACCTTCAACTGTTAATCTTAAATCTCAATCCCCAAGCAGACCTGAAAGTGCAAAATCCTCCAGCTGAAGCTCCTGAGACCAGCACTGCTGAGGTTTAGGGTTTAGGGCTGCTGGGGGCCATGTTAAAGTTTTGTAGCATCATATGATGTACTCCAAAAGGCTATGGGAGACGCCGTCAGCTGCTGACAGATGCCCTACCAAAAGCCACGGACCTCACAACGTAAACCCCGAAACTCAGAACTTAAAACTTTAAACCTAAACTCCTAGCCTTGGAAGCTGTAACCCAGTCCTTTGAACTAGACTACGATATCTTGAGTGTTCACTCCAATTCTTCCAACCTAAACGCCTAGTCTCCGGTCTCGATCCTTAAAGCCTTCCTTCACCCCCCAACCTTAATTGCGCTCTGATCCCTCTCAGTATGGTACCTGAACCCCAAAAGTATGTAGAATAATGGCCTTTTGGGCTATATTCATGGACTTAAGGCTATTATTTTACATACATTGAGGGTTTAGGTAGTTTCTATGACAATAGCGGACCCCAATATCGACCCCAAAATGCCATGGTCCTTCTGAGACGGCAGCCAAACAAGTACTTCTCATCTTGGGAAACCCTAAACCCTAATCCCTCTCATCCCCATATTATGTTTAGGGTTTAGGGTTAAGGGTTTATACCCCCCATATATCCACTAAAACTTAACCCCTCCAAAAAGAGTACCCCTAATGTGCTGAAACCTCCACATCTTCCTTTCCAAGCGACTTCGCAGCTTCGCGCTCCTTGGGGAACTGGTTGCAGCCATCTGCGGTGTGCATGCCGAAGCTTGCTTGGAGCTATGGAATGTTTCTAGGGAGTACCCCAAATTCAGGGCTTAGGGTCTATATGAGCTGTAGTCTAAACTCCTAGTAACCCCCTAAGTCACCCCTAAAATACTCCCCCATATAATCCCCTACATGACCCCTTTAGGAGTTTAGACTATAGCTCATGTAGGAAGTACCCCAAAGTTCACGGTTCACTACATCATTTAGGGCCCACAGGATTGCTAAACAGAGACGTTACGGCCTAACTGAATACTTGAACCTTTAAGTTCGCTTTACTTGAACCCTAAACCCTAAACCCTAACCCTTTAAGGTCGTTTTACTTCAACCTTTAGGCGAGTTTTTTGGTTTTAGGGTTTAGGTTGAGGGGGTGGAGTGCAGGATTCGGCTGAAGCTTGGCGATGCGCAGCGCCTGGATGACTATGCAAAGTTTTGAGGGCATACGGAACAAGTAAAACCCAGCAATATATCAATCTGCGCCCCCTAAGTCTAATAGTTTAGGGTTTTAGGGTTTTAGGGTTTAGGGTTTAGGGAACTTGTAGCTACCATTAGAGCCGAGGGTTTGGGGCAGCGGAAGCTATAAGATCAAACAGGTCACTGACAGGTGAGTCTTAGAAGATGGCACCAGTGAAGATGAACCGAAAGAAGCCTGCAAGACTGCCTTCCCAGGACGAGTCTACCTCTGACACTTATACGTGGTGGTCTGCTGTCCTGGGACGGAGCTTGATTCTAATTATTTCCTTACGTGCTCCAAGATGTTGCGTGTATGCAGGCAGCGGGCATGCGGAGATGCTAAATATGAGCGAAACACATGCCTTAACTTGCCGGGGTGTGTATGGAATATTGGAATAGATCTTATAGGGTTTACATCAAATAGCCCAAGTTAGGAAATACTAACAAACTTTAGGGCCCAATGTAGGTATTATTTGTACACATGGTAGGGATCATACTCCCATATTTTCCTACTAAGAACCGGTAAGTTAAGCCCCAGAACGTCTACCTGTTTTGTCAGGTTAGTGTGCCGTCCGGACCTTCCCAGAGATGGTTTGGGTTTAGGGTTTAGGGTTTAGGGTTGAGTTTGGGGTTTCGGGTTTGACCCCGCGCGAAACATGGACAAAAACACTCGGAACAGAGCAGGGCCCCGAAATGCTCAGCTTTCCGCGACCACACAGCATGCGGCATGCGCCGTTCTCGATGCTTCTTCAAAGACGAATCCTTGAAGCACTCCCCGCACACCGGATGAAGAAAAACTTTTTAGGATGACCGAACGGTACAAATCCTCGAGCTTTCCCTAAGGGTCCAAGTACCCAATAATCATATACTTACCCTAAACCTGTACTAAAATTACTATTACCCAATACCCAAGTACCTAATTATTAGGTACTTGGACCCTTAGGGTTTCAAATTTAAAGATATTCTAGTACAAGTGGTGCAAGGCTTCCTCCATGTCCTCTACTCCTCTCAAATCATCTCCCTTCAGATTCCCATGGTGACCTCCATACCCCCATTATATAGTACCAAATGGGGTATGCTGTTGTGCCTGTTTCCTCGTAGCAGCTCCTGTTCGCGTTCCAAGAGTAGGCGATTTTGTCCTCAGCTTTGTGCACAAACTCAACTCAGGGTTGAATCCTATTTAGGAGGGTTTATGTAGGGTTTCGGGGGGTTATGTAGGGTTATATGGAGTTCCTACATAGGGGTTGTATAGGGTCCTGTAGAGTTTGGGGGTTTGTGTAGGGTTATATAGAGTTCCTACATAGGGGTTATAAAGTTCACATGTGGTTAGATTGGGGTTCTATAGGGATATTCCCCAATAACAGAATGTCCAATGGAAAATAACATGGAGAATGAAATGGACACTGGGATTGTCTTCACCAATTCGTAAAAAGTGCCCCCGCAAGGGCAAGTATATACAAGTACTATACGTAGGATCCAAAGCATCTGTACAGAAACCCATTTGGGTCTAAGGTGTGTGCTATGTAGACGCTTGGAACCATCGGCGCTGATTGCTAAGCCTCCAACCTCGAACCTTGTATAATCATGCCAAATTAACATTTGAGCCCTCAAAGTGAGACTTCTGCATGCGTTCGCCTGAGATGATGCTTGCTTGTGCTAGAAGCGTTGTATGTGGAAACAGTGATTGAGCTAGCTCCAAAATAACATCAACTTCCTGACATGTGTGAAGCGCATATTCTGGCTCTGTCAAGGGGGTAGAGGCCTTCTGCAAGGCTGCCCAAGAAATACTTCTACGTGGGTTGTAGGGAATAAGGAAAAATATGTCCCGACATAATCCCTGTACAACATATTCCTTTATTCCCTGATAGACAAGGCCGCAAGATATTAGAATCCTTATGATCGGGACCACAACCTCCCCCCCCCCAGAAAACTACCCTTTTGGAAATCTTCAAATAGACTTCACAGCCTCTGAGCCAAACACTAGATCCAGACTCATTTGAAGGGCCAAGGGGTTAGGGCTTCAAGTTGGGGAGTGATGGTCTAGAGTTTACGGATTAGGGTTGAGGGTTTTGGGCGTAGGCTTTCAAAATTGAGGGTCTTCTGGGTCGTGGCCAAAGACACCCCAGATTCTCGAGTTGGGAGCCAAAGCTTATACACGTACGTCATGAGAACCCGTAGCACGCTCTCCATACAACCTGCCCCCGGGTTCACCCATAATGAGGGTTATTAGTGGGGTAGGTGGGGTGGGAGTTGGGGGTGGTAAGAGAAGCCATGACTGGTGTAGGTAGTAGGGAATGAAAGAAGATGACAAAGGGAGTCTGCTAAGGGTTTCTTTCAGGACTGCTATTGGTATCCATTCCTCGAGTCCCTACGGAGCACCAGTAAGTTGCAACATATGAACAAGAATAGTCATAACAATAAGCATAGTGATAATGGTAGTAGTTCAGAAGAATAGCAGTAATATATAGTAATATTGGTTGTAGTTCAACTGAGATTAGGCCCGAGGCGCTGGAAAGTCAAAATCAAAGATGCAGTGCGCACCGCAATGGCTGAACCTCATGGATTTTTGGGGCTTGAAAGTATGGTCCCCCCTAGACCCTAAACCTGGATAACCTCGAAGAGTTTGGAGATCAGGGTTGGGCGCTCCCAGTTTCGGAGTTTCCCTAAGGGTCCTAGTGCCCAATAATTAGGTCTCTTTAGAGGGGATATACAGGGGTATAGGGGTATATAGGGTTTGGGGATTTAGGGTTTAGGGTTTAGGGTCCGAGTACCCAATAATTAGGTACTTGGGTATTGGGCAAGAGTCATTGTAGTACAGGTTTGGGGTAAGTATATGATTATTGGGTACCTGGACACGTAGGTGGATCTCTCTGGTTCGGGCGCTAGGCGACGGCTTGTCGAAAGCCCTTTTTCAGCGCGGTACCCGGGGGCGCGATGTACCTGCAGGTCTGTAAACCTATGCTCCCACTTAAGTAGATATAATATGGCTTTGGGTATATCATATTAGAATCCCTTATACCCCATATTCGATCTACTTAAGGGGGACTATATGAGTGTGAGTGTGTCTGTGATTAGGAGTACTGACTGATTTTGTAGCTTGCGGGTCCAATCCACTCCTCTGCAAAACCTAAAGGGTCCAAGTACCTCAACTTATTATGTAATGAGGTCCAAGTACCTCAATTTAGTATGTAATTAGGGTCCATGTACCTAAATTTAGTATGTAACTAACTAGGGCCCAAAGTACCTATTTAGGAACCCATTTTGGCCCAGAGTATCTACTATTTGAGTACTTGGGCCCTTAGGGAAGAAGCTGGGCTGTTGCGAGTCCCAAAATGTCACGGTAGGCGACATGATCAATTGCAAAAAAAAAAAGAGAGGATGTGTCTTTGGGGCGGTCCCTACCCAAATTTGTGGAGTTACTCAGGTCTATCTTGCACACATTCCAGGATCATGCCCGAATTCATTTCTCCAACCATTCCAGGATCATGCCCGAATTCATTTCTCCAACCGCTCTACATGGAGTTTACGGTTCAAGGTTTAGGGTTCTGGGCCGCAACATGTCCAAGCATACGCTTTGTGACCCAAGAGTTTGCTAAGTGCTCTGTTTTCGGAGCCTTTGGCTTCTGACCCTCAACCCCAAACCCTAAGCAAACCCTAACCCCTAAACCCCATGCCCTAAACCCAAAATTGGCATCTGCTT
>CAJNIZ010047858.1:14396-31297 GCA_905231905.1 Symbiodinium pilosum | reverse complement strand
GGTGGTGGTGGTGGTGGTAAGTAGTATCAGTAGTAGTAATAATGATCAACAATAACAATGACAGTGACTTTAGAAATCATATACGAGTAATCCTCAAAACTAAGTTCTGCATTAACAATAACTAACGATAGAGGCAGTAAAATCAATATCAAGCAGCAAGGGAGTACTAATAATTGTGAACAACGATACGTGCCTCAGCTGCAGATTCACCTCTGAGTGTCCGTCACATGGGGCTGGCGGAGCTTTAAAAGCAGGCATCCGCAACAGTTTCAACGACTGCACACCTGACTTGGCGGGGCACTCTGAGTGCTCATTCTACATGGGTTATTCTCAAAACAATCTGGGACCCTTTTCTTTATAAAGTATTTTACGGCACCTGATATTTGGGGGTACCAAAATGGGACCACACATGTCAAAATGGCTGGGCTCAAAGCTTGCAGCTTAAGGCGTTCAAGCTTCATTGTCATGGCACGATCCTAGATTCCATGAGGCTATGCCAAGCCCCGCAAAAACCCGCCCAATTCCAAACGAATATACTCCGAGCCCGAACCATCTCGTGAACTCATGAAGCAAGATTTGTGCTTTGGTCTCCTCAACTGCATACCCTGTCTTGACACCCACCCAGACTTTATTGGTGCCCTGTACGCAAAGGTTGTTGAATCAAACAGAAACCCAGTCGGTGCCTTAAGCATGCATTGTGTACATAAATACTTGGACCCTTGGCTACTTCACGTCCATTCCCAAGCCCAAGCTCTTACCCCTAAATCCTAGACCAAACTCCCTTAAACTGTGTCCATGAACCCTAAACCATGAACCCTAAGTCCCAGACCGTACATCCTAAACCTCAATCCTCAATCCGCAAACCTTCTATCCCAAGCCCTAGACCCCAAACCCTAAAACCTAAATCATGTCGTCGTCATCGTAGCAGTAGCTACTACTACTACTACTACTACTGCTGCTGCTGCTGCTGCTACTGCTACTACTACTACTACTACTACTACTACTAGAAGCAGAAGTGGTAGCCCAAATCCCTAAGCACCCAGAGTTGTCAGCTCAGAAGTTCTGGAGCCGTGACTCGGTGTGCACGTGCTCCTGTCATTTGCCCAGAAAAACAGGAAAAAAGAGGGGTGATGTAGGGGCTATGCAAGGGTAATATGGCTAGTAGCATTTAGGCTATATTCCCTAATTAGACTTTTTTGGAAAACGAGCACCTACGTCACATTGAAACCTGAGCCTTAAACCCTGGAGCGTAAACAATTAACTTGAAGCTCGCCTCTGATTCGTTCAGGGGTATAAGGTTCAGCATTTAGGCTCGTGTTTAGGGCTTAGGATTTAGGATTTAGGGTCTACGGTTTTAGGGTGTTAGGGTTTAGAGATTTAGTGCTTAGGAGTTTAGGGTACAGGGTTTAATATTTTCTGACACCTAACACACTCCATGCACTCAAACAACTGTTTGGCAATTGGGTAATGTAGGAGTCCCGTTTCGGTACCCCTACATAAGGCTGCCGTAATAACGTAATATTATCTATAACCTGTAAAGGGGCCCATAATCTTAAAGAACAACCCGCTTGGGCGTTGGGTACCGAAAATCCTTCAGAGTGAGAGCGATGGCACTTGTCGCAAATCTCTTTTGGGGAGTTGGTAGGAGAATGCACCTTACGGTGAGGTTCTGATCGGTAGGGGGTTCGCGAAGGTGGACGAAATCTTTCCCCGGCGCTGAGAAGTGGAGCTTATTGCGAGCACTGGAGCGGTGGCCTTGTCAAGGTCTGCACATGTGACGGTTGATATGGCCAGACACTCCAATATCCTTTGATGAGGTAATACACCTTAGATCATATTAGGGATCCTGATATCTTGTATGGCCTAACCTAAACCCTAATTTCTGGATAATAGACTTCATGGGGAAAGCATGTCCTGAGGTGGGTCAACACTCGCATGTTAGGCGCAAACTCAAACAAATCCATTAGGTAATTTCCAGAAATAGGAGGCCCTTTATAGACCCAAACATGCTATAATCCTTGTCATAAAGACCCTCCAAACGGGGGTCCCTAATTTGAAGGAACGTCTCCCCATTTATAGCTTTCAAAAATGCGCCATGGCTTCCCATAACATATAGATATAGCGACGGCGTTTGAAGGCCCAAGATCAGACATCGGGGCACCAGTGAACTAGGAAAAGGGACCTGGCATACAAGTGTGACTCACTTGTTTGTTGAGCTTTTCTTTCCTAACAGCAGGCCTCCACATGAGGGCGCGTACGCCAGCAAACTGGCTTGCAGCAGCATGCCTGCTGTACCAAGCTCCCGAGCTCACCAACATGTGGGGACTTCGTGGAAGCCGGGTTCTAAAAAAACTAAGGGATATTCGGACTGAGTTCTAGGGCCGCTTTGAAGGAACTTATGAGGGTAAGCTTGAACAGCTCCCATGTAGCTAGAGCTTGAGAGTTTGGAGGTTGGGGTGTGCGGTCAGTCGCTTGAGTTATCGTCCTTTCCCACGGTTTCCTTTCTCGAAACGGACTCGTAGGGAGCCAACCCCTGTTGAAGGACTGTACGAGGGACTACTATAGAGGTTGTTATGGGGGATACTAGGAGTTTAGACTATAGCTCATATGAGCTATAGTCTAAACTGCTAGTATCCCCCTTAATAACCCCTATAATAGTGCCCTATATAATCCCCTATATAACCCCCTTTAAGGAGTTTAGACTATGGCTCATATACGTAAGTTCACCTATCTATCTAGCGCATATATACATATATACAATCACTGCAACTGTACCGAAGACTGAGGGAGCTGAACATGATGGGTACGACGGACGGAGGACTGAGTAGGTCAAAACTACACTGGGTCGCCATGTGCCGGCGGTTTGTTCCAAGGGACAAAAAACGGACCACTGCGAAGTCCCTGTTCAGAAGTCTAGGGATTAGGGTTTAGGGGCTTAGGGGTTTACGATGTATTGGTTGAGGGTTTAGAGATGTAAAACTTAGTTCTTCCATATACTCGAACTACGAACCGCCCAAAGTTACTAGGTACGTTACAACTTTACCCGGGATCTGCAAGCACCGGCTTCCCTACGTCCGCAAGACTACCTGGGGGCGGATTATAAGGCCACATGTTTGGGTTTAGGGTTTAGGGCTGAATTTCAGCCACCCTTCCTAGTTTCCAACCGTGACTGCTTCATGCCCCAATTTTGGGTCCCTTTAGTATGCTTGCCTTGTGTTTTTTGCTTCCTGCATCAAAGGTAACCTTACATGTTCTTTAATACGGCAGAGCATGGAACCTGCAAGGTGAATCCGGGTGATTGCAAGGTTTATAGTCCCCCTTAAGCAGATAGAATATGGCTTTGGGTATACTATAATAAGATGCCGCACGATGCCCATATACCCCATATTCTTTTACTTAAGGGGGACTATAAACTTCGACGGCCAGGCCGTCATATTGAGCCTTGGCCCCAGAGCCCTGGATTGCTGAAAAGATCTACTGTAAGCCCCGAATCCTAAAACCTAAGCCCTAACCCTAAAACCTAACGCCTTGAAGTTCAAAGTGCAAAGCGGCGACTGAGAGGAAGGGGAGGCCTTCTCCTGAATGCACTCCTCGGATTCGCGGTAGATCTCCTGTCTTAGACCAGTCATGGCCCGTAATTAGTTAGGATGCAGGAAGAAGGTGCTCAGGGGCGCAAAGTCAGGCACTGAACCTCTTCCAGTGTGAACGTGACCCCTGGTGGTATATGGCACTTTCCCAACATTAGGGAAACATTTTAAAGCTCCCCATAATAAGGACTACAATATTTTGGGATCTATATTGGGGTCCTCTTATTCTGGCAAACTAGCATCTATTTGAGAGATTGGACCCCTTTGCTTGACGCACCACGTGGACTGAGACCAAAGGCGACATACTTGGTCCCACCGTCCAGATGGGTTCTGCAGGGGTCTCTGTGAAGAACGCCTAACCCTAAACACTAAACCCTGGCTTACCACATGTTTCGGGAGGAATCAGCACCGGCCCCTGATCAAACGTATAAGCCCTCGTCACTCCTTCAAAGACTACCACTGACTACGACATGTTGGGGTTTCCCAACATTGGGGGTACCTTTTTGGGGGTCCCTATAATGAGGATTATAATAGTTTGGGGTCTATATTAGGGTCCCCCTATTTTGGGAAACTACCATGTTGATCCATCGCCGCCAGGTTGGCCGCACAGGAGCTCCGAAGTCAAAAGCCCCACTCCGTTGACTTTCCCTAAGGGTCCAAGTACTCAATAATCATATACTTACCCAAACCCAATACTATAACTACTATTACCTAAAACTCAAGTACCTAATTATGGGGGTTTGGGCCGTAGCCAAAAACAGCCCCTGTTTTTTGTTGAAGATCCTCCTGTTAGTCTTCAGAATCAATCTTGCAGCTGGACAGTCATCCTCCCACACAGACAAACGCCTTCGGGCTCATCTAAGGGTTTTGGGTTTAGGGGTTTAGGGGTTAAGGGTTTAGAAGTTTGGGCCCTAATATGGGCCCTTCGGCCTTTAGGGAGGCACACTTAAGGTACAGACAGGGTATAACTAGGTATATTAGGATCCCAGGGTCTAGGGCCCATACTAGGGGCCCATGGTTTCAACCTTAGAGCTTACGGTGGCTGCACAAGACTTATTGACCATGAACCTTAACACGTGTCTGGAATTGGGTACTGCGCTCCGCCCAGTAACAGGTTGCAGCAAGGGAAATCTCAAGTGCCCTACATATGTACTTTGTGAATAGGATCCAACTGCTACTGCGCGGAAATTAGGGTTTAGGTTATTTATGTACTTTGGGAGCCTAAGTGGTGCAGGATTTCATCCATCCACTGTCGAACACAGGAAGCCTGCTGTTGGATGAGGGAATTCTTGCACCATTCAGGGTCCCGGAACAATGAAGTTGCTCCAGCTTGTGCAACAGCTTTTCTTAGGTGTTGGTGTCCTCAACCTATAGGACATTCTAAGAGTTACTCCCTTGGCTTATGCCCAAAAACTGTCACCCTCATGACACGAAAGATTCCGTAAAGGTCCAACTACCCAAATAATATGGGGTCTAGATTCATAAAAAGCCCTTGAGAATATAGTACTTGGGGCCTACAACTCCATAATTTGGCACGTGGACGTAAATGGGTTCATAATGGGGATAAGTGGGGTGATTATATGACTTAAAGAAAGGAGTAGAAGTATACTGACTAAGTCCCTTTCTTAGTCCCCCTACCTACCCTCCAAGTAGGGGTTTGCATCTAAACCCTACATGTTACCCCACTTACCTACAGTTTGATAGGTTGCACCTGCTAATTAAAGGTAATTACGACTAAGCTGTAGGTAGTTGGAGTCACTGGTAAAAACCAAACTTGCAACTACAAGGACCCTAAACCCTAAACCCTTAAACCCTAAACCCTTAAACCCCTACACCCTTAAACTTAAACCCTAAACCCTCACCTACACAATGCTCTGTCCTGGCTGATGGGTCCAGCGCAGCTGGAGCAGCCCTGGGTCTAATGGAGCCCCAAAATGCTTAGTAGGGATTAGGATTTAGGGTTTAGGGTTTAGGGTTTAGGGATTATATTCCCCAATAATGGAGAATCAAATGGAAAATAACATGGAAAATGAAACGGAAGCTATAGGGATTATATGGGGATTATATAGGGATTATAGGGTTTAGGGTTTAGAGGTTTGGGATTTGGGGCTTAGGGTTCGGGGTTAATGGGTTTAAGGTTCAGGGTTTAGTGTTAGGGTGTAAGGTTTAGGCGTTTAGGATTACCTGGACCCCAAAACATGTGAAAGAATTGTAGCTTTCCCTATTTTTTGGGGAGTTCTGCCTACTGTTGGGGTCCAGGTAGGGTGTGGAGTTTAGGAGTTTTAGAGGTTGTTCCTACAAGAGATTAGGGTTGGTTCTTCCGGGGTTCGGGCGAAGGCTTGCGGGCAAACGGTTTAGGGTCCTTGTTCAGTGTTAGTTCAAGGGCTTGGGGTTCAGGAGTTTAGGGTGTAGCGGTAGTTTACGGTTTTGGGGCCAACTGAGGGTGTATTTGTGGACAGAGGAAGTCTTGCGCCACCCCTACACATGCAAAATAATGGAATTAGTGCAAGACACAAACTCATGCGTGGCAAGAAATTGCCCCATCAGTATGAGACACCCTCAATATAAGGTTTAATAAGGGCAATCTACAGTATAAATACGTATCCAAGTCTATGAAAGAGATACTGCTAGGAAGCACTTCGATTTCGCTAGTATCAAGGAGCCTCCAGAAAACGAAGCGTTTTTTTGGGGGTGAGGGTGGCTATGAAAGGTTCTCATTTTCGTGCAAACTACCGTGACACCTCCACTGAAATGAAGACAAGATACGCAATCCGTGGTACTAATGGCCAACCAAAATTCCTGGAAGGCACATTGACCATGACCTTTTTGAACGTTCTACACTGCCCCGGCAAGAACCGTACACCACGTTCATGATGAACGGAGGATTACCAATAATAAGCATCCAGAAACTTAGTGCCACTCAGATTTGGCAGGTAGCCTCTTCAGTTCATGTTTACGGTGGATGGTTTTTGTTACAGCTTGTGCTACATCGGATTCAGAGACCAAGATTCCACGCTTAGAGTTTTGGGTCACAGCGCACGCAGCGCTGATAGAATACCCTGCGTATCTACCTGGAGAGTCTAGAAGTCTAGATGGGAAGGGTGAGGATGTTTGCTCCACTGAGGACTCTTGGTGGTTGAAGCGGGTAAGCTGACAATCTTCTTTATAATGAAACATACAACAGCATCAAACAGCCTTGTAATCTTTTTATACTGGGGCCTATGTTCCCCCCCCCTGTTCAAGCATACTACTAATTAATATGTTGCTACATTGCAGAAGACCCTACCAAAAGGGCTCCCAAATCCCTAAATCGTACACCCTGAATGGTATAACAGAAATGAGCCTACATAGATTATAGTTTTTTGGTATATATGATAAACACATTCACGGTATTGTCCTCCTCAATTAGATAGAATATGGGGTATGGGGACATTACGGGGATCTTATTCTGATATTGGGAGATTCCATATTCTATCTGCTTAAAGGGGACTATACCCCTAAACCCTAAACCCTAAACAGAAGTCTCCATTTTCTTTTCCATTATCCTATTATAACCCTAAAATTCTATCTACTTAAGGGGGACTATATACCCTAAACCCCTAAACCCTAAACCTTTGAATAATTGTCAGCCTTGTACTGTGTGGTGGGTTTGGTCATTGTCGGGTCTTGGCTCTGGGGTTTGCAAGAGTATGGGCCCCACTCTAAACGCTAAACCCTAAACCGTAAATCCCTAAAGCCCTAAACCCTAAACCCTCAATCCTAAACCCCCGAAAGCCCTTAACCATCCCCAGCCCCAGAAGCCCTAAATGCAGACCCTGAACCCACTGTGTCCTCCCGAGCCCACACCTTACTTGGAGGTTCACGTGGACTTAGTAAGTAGGTTAAGAGCCCCTATAATCTATATGATGACCCTAGTCTTCTTTCATGATAAACCTACTTGCTACGTCCCCATGATCCTCCAAGTAGCCTCGCAAAGGATGCTTAGCCCTGGCGAGAGCGACCCCAGTTTATCAAAAACGAGAACACTGTCGAAACTCCTAGCATCCTCCCCAATAACCCGATAATACTCCCCCATGTAATCCCGCCGATCTTTATAACCGCCCTTTAAGAAGTTCAAACGAAGTTGATCTCTTGGAAGCAGGCGGGAGGAGCGAAGGCGACAAGGCGCTGCCACCACGTGGTGGCTTCCTTCCAGCACGAGGTTTGGGGTTTGGGGGCAACTGAGGGAGTCCAGCATCCCTTAATTGTTTAGGGTTTAAGGTTTAGGGTATCCCTTATTTAGGGAATATACCTTAAATCATATTGGGGATCCGAGTATCATTTAGGGTATATTTTCTGATTATCGAGGATATTGGACTTTCTGGGAACCCTTCCCTCTAGTATGTATTCAACACCCGTACCCTGGGATTGGATACGTGCCTCAAAACAATTGTTTGTGTGTATGTATCGATGCAGACACATTTACCCGCACATGAATAATACATATATTTATATATACACGTGGACTACTGCAAAAATGCTTTACCTTAGGCGCTGAAATGGTGTTTAATGCTTGGGCAAAGCGATTGTGAAATGCAGCGTTTGGGGCTTGAGGGTTTGCGCGTGAAATCGCAAAGGATGATAGAATTCTGCAGGCAAATTTGAACGAACAAAGGTCGGAAGCCCATGATGTACATACATATATATATATATGGTACCCCCCCCCCAGGAACCCAGGTTTAATATATATATATATGTATATATGTCTCTCTCCCTCTCTCTCTCCTAATCCCGCTGCACTTGAAGAAGACTGTGTTTTTGGTCATGTACAGATTGACTTTTGTTGCTCATGGGGAAGGGGTTTTAGGGTGTAGGATTTAACACCAACACAAGATATCCCCATCCCTTAGGGCGGCCTCCAAGCGCAGGCAGCCATGATCATTTCAATAATGGCGGAAAGGTTAGATCTGGTCAAAAACTCGCCTCGAATAAGTGCCCCAGGTGAGTAATGTTCTTTTTGGGGGTTGAACCTAGTGAGAATATATTCCATATATAAAATACTATACCCCAAAAGGAGGATATAATCTTACTCTATATTGGGTACCATGTGTCCACCACTGATCTCTCCCGGCTGCCTGCCAAATCTGCACCATGTCAACTCCGGGACAAACGTGCCATGCGAACTTACCGACTTATCCTCCCAAGCCTTGAACCCCACACCCAGACCCCCTAGAGGATCCATAAAATGGAACCCCCAATATGAACCCATTCTTACATTGCGGAAACTAAGGGTTTACATTGGGGTAGCATGTTTTGGATCCTTTAGGGGGCCTGGGTAGGGGTTCAGGGCTTAGAGTTCAGCGTTTAGGGTTTAGGATTCAGGGTTTTGGGTTTAGGATTCAGGGGTCTGGGCAGTGTCTGGGGTGACCTCTCCGTAGCGTGACCAGACTTTGGCCTGAAGAAAAATGGCAGCAGCCGCCGGGATGTGGATGCTCGAGATGGCAGTTTCCTGGAACCTGGCCTCTGCCTCTTCCTTGGTGGCATTCAAGGCGGTGAGCTCCTCCATCACCCGGCCAAGCTGCCTCTGTGAACTTGATTCATGTATGTGGGTTTTGAGACAGGCGGAGCAGTCTCTTCTCACACTGAGACCTCTGCGTGCTGCGCAGCCGCAAGCTGCTATCACTCGCAAGCAAGCCTGCAAATCACCCTGAGCTCGAGTCTCCGCTACCTGGCCAACAATCAGAGTGAGGGTAGTTTGGTTGCGGCCAGAGTTTGCATTCTGAACCCGCCTCCTGCTGCCCTTATATGAGCCATGTTCTAAACTCCTTAAAGGGGGTTATATTAGGGACTATATAGGGGACCATTATAGGGGTTATTAAGGGGGATACTAGGAGTTTATACTATAGCTTATATAAACCAATGAGATCCTAAATCCTACACCCGAAATCTTACGTCCCAAACCCCAAGTCTTAAGTCCCAAATCCCTAAATCCTAAACCCTATTCCCTAAGTCCTAAATCCCTAAACCCTAAACCCTAAATCCCACAACCCTATACCCCAAGTGCTAATTCCTGAGCCCATTAACAGAGGTTCAACCCTAAGACCACACCCCTAAAACCCTTGAAGGCCATGCCCGAACGCAGAGGGTCCATGGGATTTCTGGGAAACCCCAAAACCCTAAACCCTAAACCCCTAAACCCTAAACCCTAAACAATTATAGTACAGGTTTTGGGTAAGTATATGATCATCAGGTACTTGGACCCTCAGGGGAATTCCCAGCATCCCAAGGATTAGGGCTTGGGATTTAGGATCTAAGGGTTTGGGGTTTAAGGGTGTTAGGATTTAAGGGTATTAGGATTTAAGGGCTTGGGATTTGAGGGTTTAGGATTTTAGGGTTTAGGATATAGGGGTTTAGGATTTAAGGTTTGGGGTTTAGGATTTAGGGTGTAAAGTGTAGGGCTTGGAGTAGCCGTCCACCCAGGAGCTGCTCCGTAGCTCTTTGTAGTGCTTCTAGGTAAGGGACTATACTGGGTTGCTGCTAATTTAGATTGAGTTACCATAGCGGATATATATATATACACCTATAATATATTGTAAGTAGTATGGTTTATGGTAACTCAAAGTAAACTCCTTATCAGCAACCCAGTATAATTAATATATTATACAAGTTACAAGATACTCGTCCCCAAACTAGCCCGGAATCCCCCTACAAAGCCTTTGTCGGACCCTTCTTAGGAGGTCCATGTTAGGTGGCTTAGTGTTTAGGGTACTCCAGCGGACTAGCTCTGCTTCCTTGCCCGGAAAAGTCGATCTTTGAGTGTCATTAATTTGGATTCCTACCCGGCCTCGGCAATTCGTTATGTCCATCCATTTTGTAGTGGAGCGAGGCTCGTGAAATCGCCTTCAACACATCTGATCACCCTGCCGCAACTGAGATCAGACGTTCTCTTGAGGACCCGAAAAAATCTTTCAAAGAAAAGTTGTAGTTTCCCTGAATAAGGGGACCCGAATATGGACCCCAAGCTACTAGAATCCTTACTATAGGGATCCCCAAAATGGTACCCCTAATTTTAGGATTCTACACCCTAACCCTATACAACCCCTTAATCAACCCTCATATAACCCAAATAAAGCCCTCCAACTTGGAGAGACCCATACCTTTGGGATCCACAATTTCAGGAACTCCCCCATGTAGCAAGTCTGCAAAACATTTGCCAGCACGACTTCCCAAGACGCCAAGTCTGGCCTTACACATGACCTGGACCCCAAATGTAGATTGAGGGTTTAGGGTTTAGGTTGGGTACTGCCCCCCCTCAGTAACAGTGGGATAATAATTACAAAATGGTTCTACATAGCCCTTGATAGGACCCCTAATATAGACTGTTACTGGGTGGGGGCAGTACCCAAGGTTTAGGGTTTTATGGTTTAGCCGTGGCCGCACCTCCTGCACGTCACTGACGGGCTCGTCCTGGAACCACTTGTTCTGGTTCATTGTGACAATGGCAATCCCACTTCAGAAGCCCAGTACACACTGTGAAAAGACAGACAGAATAACAACATAAAACGGCCCCGCTTTGACCATTCACCCTGGCATGTGGGCCGAAAGCTCACACGGTCCAGGTAGCACATCAGCAAAGAATTACCAGCAATGTAAACAGCTTGTGAAACCAGAGCTGGAGACAGGTCGGGGAACGTGTCAGAACTTGCAAAAAATCGCCTGACTAGAAGTAAGGGCAAACCATCAACTGTCCAGCTGCGCAAGCTAGACCTACACACCAGCTGACCTCGTCAACCAGTGAAATCCAGAAAGGTGATCCTAATTTTAGAACATGCCCCATACTGCATGTGTTTGTGCCAATCAGGTTTTGAGAAAGCGGCAAACCCTATGAGTCACCTCATGAATGTCCACAACACAGGCCTTGGACCCTAATATAATGGGTATTTGCTATAATATCATGCGTCCCAACCCAACCCCCAAGCCCTCGTCCCTACCTTTTTGCCTCTGGACCCGCGGCCCCATTCCCTTTCATGTAAGTCTTTGGAAAGTTTGATGTACGAAAACCCTATCACCATGGAAGCAAGACACACCCAATATCCCACAGGTTTCGACCCTTGAAAACTGCCTTCAATGCCTTCAATACATCACTTCCTCATGTTTAGGATGGAGGGTTATCCCAATATTATCCCAATATAACCCCTATACCGCCCAATACAATCCCTACATAACCCCTATATAACCCCAATATAGGTTTACAATTTCGTGTTTTTTCTGAGTCCCTATGACCAGGAGCTCTCCCTTTGCACCAGCAGAGAGTTTCCAAAGTTCAAAAATGTGGCACCTGTTGTTTTCGCCACTCCCCGTCAGCATACCTTACCTACAAGCCTCTAGCCTAGAAAAGCTGCGTGTCTTTTGGCAGGAGCAGGTTTAGGGGTGTAGGAAAAGGGCCCTAAACCTCGAATCAAACACTAAACCCTAAACCCAAAAACCCTGAATCCCTAAATCCCCTAAACCCTAAACCTTGCACCCTAAACCCTGAGACGCTAAATCCCCAGCACCCCCTACCCCTAACCCTTCCTTGAACCCTAAACCCTTAAAACCCTAAATCCCCCAAACGGCCTAACCCTAAACCCCTACCCTTGAATCCTAAAACCTAAAACCGTAAATCCCCCAAAGCCCCTAGCCCTAAAGCCCAGACCTTGAACCCTAAACCCTAAAATCCTAAATCCCCTAAGCCCCTTAACCCTAAACCCCTGCCCTTAAAACCCTAAATCCATCAAAGCCCCCTAACCCTAAAGCCTAGACCTTGAACTCTAAACCCTACACCCCTAAATCCCCTAAGCCCCCTGACCCTAAACCCCAACCCTTGAACCCTAAACTACCCTAAGACCCTAAAACCCGAAAGCCTCCCTGATCCTAAAAATCCAGCCTTGAACCCTAAACCCTAAATCCCCTAAGTCCCCTAACCCTAAACCCCCACGGTAGGTTTGGGGGCCCTATGAGCATTAGATCTTCATGGGTAATAGGAAGTGAAAACTATGTTCGGTGCGGTACTAAACAAACTCAAAAACAGACGCTCTTAGCCCTGGACCAAAGATTTTGAATGCCACATGCCACTCGCTACAATCCCTGAACTGAAGCCTTGAAGAGCCAAGTCTCCAATGAAGATCTGCTCCATGAAAGTCTGTACTACAAGTATTCTTATTCCCCACATTTCCCAAATACCCAAGTACTAGGTACTTGGACCCTTAACTAACCCTAAAGCCTATATATCCCCTATACAGCCTTGTAAAGATATTAGGTACGTGGACCCTTAATAGGGGAAGGACCTAAACCCTAAACCCTCAAGGGTCCTCCGGCAAAGATGGCTCTCGCAAGGGAACTGGAGGGGGAAGCTCCTTGCCCGCTCAAAACATTCGTCAAGTCATGCAACTCTGTCTGTAATGGTACCTAAACCCCAAAAGTACGTAAAATAATGGCCCTAAACCCCTAATAATAGTCATAAAGGCCATTATTTTACATACTGTTGGGGTTCAGGTAGGGTTTAAGGTTCGGGATTCAGGGTTTGGTGTCACGGGTCAAGGGTTTATGGGATTTAGGCCTGTCCAGGGCATGTCGAATTGAAGCATTTAGGGGTGGCCTACGCCCTAATCTTGGAGGCATGGGCCCATTTCCAGGTTTCAATCTGCAAGTCAGTAAAACTGCACAATCTCGGGGATACGTTTGGAGGAACTTATTGACACGGACCTTCTTCCACTAAGGGGATGAGGTATTCAGGGTTTAGCGAAGTAATAGTAGCAATAATCGTACAGGTAGTGATAGGGATAGGAATATAAGAGTAATAATAGTACATCGAGAACAAAGGAGATGATAGCAAAAACAAGAATAGTTGCAGTAATGAGACTCATGAGAACAAGAATAAAGATAACAGCGAGAATCGCAACAAGCATAATCATAATCAACAACTCAAAGCAGTCAGAGAAATACCCACAACATTAATGAAGCTCAGTGTCTTCTAGGGCTGAAATGCCCGGGAGTGGCAGACTGTAACATAACGGGACAAGATAGCGACGCCAAGCAGACCTTCCAAGCCCCCGTATCAAGAGCCCTTGGAAACTGCTTCTGGGGGTTGGAGACCATCGTTATGGGTATTTGGGAGAATTCCATGATAGCACTAATTCAAAAAACTAATACCTCTTCAATTAGGTGAAGAATAATCGACAAATGACAAACATTTTTTTCGGGAAAGCTCCATGTGCAGAGTTTAACATGGTAGTTGTGAGGGGGTGGCCTCGAATTGTTCACAAGTCTACAAGACCCTGACGCACGGCTGCTCAGTCATCTTGAAGCACACAGAAGCTAGCTCAGCTATAGTCTAAACTCTTCCAAGGGGTTATATAAGGGATTACATAGGGGACTACTACAGGGTTATTAAGGGGGATACTAGGAGTTTACACTATGGTTTAGCTGGACACTGCCCCCACTAATCGCATCAGCACAGCATTCAGCTCGTGAGCTTGGAGTTTGTCACAAGCAAAATAGGCATCGCATCATTCATCCAGTCTCAACTCCTTAATGGGGGTAATAGGGGACTATTATAGGGGTTTTTACGAGGGATACTTGGAGATTTTTCAATACAGACGGACTGAGAGTTTTGGGAGAGAGCATTAACCTCCTCGGGCAAGCACAAAGACAAGGCTTCACCAGGTGGAGCTTGTAGTTCGGATTCCGTTGATATCTTCCGCCGTAAAGGGGTGTGTCTGGGCACCCTTGCTCTTGCCGTACTTCACCTGCATGGGCTTCTTCTGGTGCATCGACTTCACCAATGCGGGCGACCGCTCCACATCACCCCAGTACTGCACAGCTCCACTCAGGCTGAGAGCCCAGGAGATGTCAGTAAATCTTTAGCGTGGCCGCTGTGTGGAAATGGAAGCCATGTGAGAAAGGCCAAAAGTTCTTCACAGCTTCTTCTTGTTCAATTGTGTATAGTGTTTACGAACGTGCGCACACACACACATCGTTGACTATGTTTTCCACAACCATAAAACCCTTCTGCAAAACCTGATTCGCAATCCCTGAACCTCGATACATCTCTTTGACTGAGATGTCTTAGACTCCCATTGCTGCAGTTGGCTTACCTCGCTTCATGAGCACACCAATAAGGTGCCGGAAGCTGTTTAGGGCTTGGAGTTTACACTGTCCTTGGGCGCCGCCGGCAAGTCGGAAATCAGCAGCTGCCCTTTTCCTTGGCTCCAAGAAACCTATGTGATGAAATATCATATACCCTGTTAGTTGAAACTCATCACAGCAGCAATGGCCCCAGTTCCTAGCTCGGAATTGGTGCACATTGACTGAGAAACCGAACACATTGGGAATACTTCTCATAACCCTAAATCCCAGCCACCACAACAGGCGCTATCAAACACTTCAAACCTGATTCCGATGAACCCCTACGATGTACAGCCAGCTTCCATGTCATGTTCCATGTTCTTTTCGGTTTTATTCTCGATGGTCGAGGTTACATATCCTCATCTTAGCCGCATATAAACCATCTAACCCTACACCCTGAGCCCCTACATCCACAAATTTCATCTTGGAGAGTGGCGTCAGGGGAAAGTAATGAACTCCTTCGGCTTATTTTGAGCCCTATAGCCCTAGAACCTAATTACATGTATAGTAGATTCAGTTTCTTCAGGGCGGCGCTGAATAATCGCCAACATTTAGGCTACTGGGCTTCCAGGGTGGCATGTAGCCCCATAATCGTCTCAGAATCCCCATATACCCCAAGGGTTTCCAAGGGCCACCTGCTTAAGGATCCCCAAGACCCTAAACCTTAAACCCGACACCCTAACCCAGAGGGTCCAAGTACCCAATAATTAGGTACTTGGGTTTTGGGTAACAGTAATGATAGTATAGGTTTTGGGTAAGTATATGAGTATTAGGTACATGGACCCTTAGGGTAAGCCCTACGCCCTATCAACCCTAAAACCGTCCCTTGTTTCAGGGTTTCATGGCCGCCGAAGGCTCGGTCGACCCGATCAGGATCGAACTTGTATGTGCCGAGCTCCTTCAGCGCTGCCTCCACAGAAAGGGCTTTGATCTGGGCAATTTAGGCCTAAACCCTAAACCCAAACCCTAAATCCAAGCCCAAAACCCAAACCCTGAACCCAAAACCCTAAACTGAGTGTCCTTCAAGGCCTTGTCAATTGTCGGATCATGCCTTTGTGTGCCACGATGTGGGATGAGGTTGACTGAGGCAAAGGTCACAAAACTGCGGGGCTTCCGGCACGTCCGAACAAGCAGACTACGGTTTAGGGTTTAAGGGTTTAGGGTTTAGGGTCATTGCTACAGGGGAGACTGTGGCTAAAGAAGCCCGATACAAAGCCAAATATGATATTTATCCTTCCCCTGCTCTCATAATGAGGGTGTGTCCCAATCTACAAGAGAACTACTGCACGGACAAACAGATGAGCCGAAGCCCTAAACCCTCAACCCTAAAACCCTGTACCCTAAAACCCTAAACCCTAAAACCCTAAACCCTAAAACCCTAAACCTTAAACCCTAAACCCTAAGCCCTAAACCCTAAACCCTAAACCCCCTAAACCAGAAACCCAAAACTCTAATCCCAGATCGGAGCTGCACACATGCCAGATGCACACTTCCTCTC
Source organism: Symbiodinium pilosum (assembly GCA_905231905.1). Lineage (NCBI taxonomy): Eukaryota > Dinophyceae > Suessiales > Symbiodiniaceae > Symbiodinium > Symbiodinium pilosum. Next base: position 15,067 of record CAJNIZ010047858.1, on the reverse strand, counting down.
AAGGTCAGGACTTGAAGACCCTCTAGGTAACTATGTTTAGAGTTTAGGGTTTAGGGTTTAGGGTTTAGAGTTTAGGGTTTAGGGTTTAGGGTTTAGGGTACCTAAACTCCTTAAAGGGGGTTATATAGGGGATTCTATAGAGGAATATTATGGGGGGTTATTAAGGGGGATACTAGGAGTTTAGACAGTAGCTCATATCATATGGTTCAGGGTTTAGGGTTTGGGGTTTCGGTTTTGGTGTTTAGGGTTTTGGTAGCTATTTCATATGAGTAGCGTATGTTGCTCTCGGTGATTGAGGATTTAGGGTTTATGGTTTGATTCTTTCCTTGTATGAGATACTATGCCCAGAAGCAGGATATAATCTCAGTCTATATGGGGTACTGCAGTATCCCCAAATAAAACACTACTCGTATGAGCTGTAGACTTTACTCCTTAAACGGCTTACATAGGGGTACCATTATAGGGGTTGTTCAGGGGGATGCTAGGAGTTGAGACTATACATCATATAAACGTGATTGTAGCAGGATATATGTTATAAACTGGATGTATCTGTATCATATAACAGTACCTGTACGGAGATATGGTTTGTAAAGAGGATATAATCTTGTAACCGCATGCCCGCAACTATCCCAATCGACCATTACCACAGCTCTGGAAACCAACAAAATAGA
>CAJNIZ010047858.1:0-14296 GCA_905231905.1 Symbiodinium pilosum | reverse complement strand
AGAAAGTAGTCAGGGTCATGCAGGATGTCCAACACCCTAAACCCTAAACCCGAAATCCTAAACCCGGAGCCCTAAACCCCAAATAGTGTCCAACACCCTAAACCGTAAACCCTAAGTCCCAAACCCTAAACCCGAAATCCTAAACCACAAACAGTGTCCAACACCCTAAACCCTAAATCCCGCGTGGCATGGCTAGCCCTAAGGGTCCAAGTACCCCAATTCTAGGGCTTTAGGGCCCAAATACCATCAATATTAAAGTATTTGGGCCCTAAAACCCTATTATTTGGGTCCTTGGACCCTTATATAGTCCCCATATATAGTACCCCTAGAACCCCTTTAAAGGGACCCTATTATTTGGGTCCTTGGACGCTTAGGGCTAGTGGCCCACATCCCGCACCTCGAGCCCACGAGGGCTGGCGCTTCCGCTTTTGGCCTGAGGTTGGTACGGGTTTAGGGTTTACCCCCTTCAAAGACAAAGTACTGCTGCGGGTTTTGAGCGCTTGGGCTTCGGCGGATTTAGGGTTTGGGGTTCGGCCCTAAACCCTGAACTCTACACCCTGAACTCTGAACCCTAAACCCTAAACCCTGAACCCTAAACCCTAAACCCTGAACCCTTAACCCTAAACCCTAACCCTGAACCCTAAACCCTAAACAAGGATCAAGGATTTTGGGTCCAGACACTTAGGGCTTGAGGGTTTCAGGTGCTAGAGATGGGACTTAGCCGCTTTAGGAATTCAGGTTCAGGGTTTCAAGTTTAGGGGGTTTAGGGCTTCAAGTTTGAGGGAATCAAGGTGTAAAGTCTAAGGGATTTAGGGTTTCAAGTTTAGGGATCCTTAGGGATTAGGCTTTGGGTCCCTATGCTCTGAAGCTTGTACTTCGGGTATGCTTATGTAAGAGGACCCTAATGTAATCCTTACTATAGTTTAGGGTTTAGGGTTTATGGTGGTAAAATAGGAATATAAGAGGTCGTTAGTATAATCCTTTTTCTCCCTTATAGTGACTATTACAGGGAGGGGGTTCCACCTAAGGTGTGCTAGGCGCCTGGTTTCTTAGTTCAGCTCGATATCTTTGGGTACACTGAGGTATGAACTGAGGTTTATAATCCCTAAACCCTAAACCTATATGGTTTAGGGTTCCTGTCAAAGCCCTACATAAAAGGGGGTTTCAACAATTTCGACGCGTCCCGTCTTGAGAGCGCCTAAAGCAAGCATTGTTGTACATTGGTGTCTTTGTTGATGTTTTCTTTGTTTAGGAACCCTACACACACACACACATATATATATATGTATATGTATCTGTATTTGAATACATATAGATATATATATATATATGGTTCCCATGTTCAATTCAGCCTGAACCCTGAAATCCTCTTGCTTCTAGTCCCCTTCTGCGATCAAGTGGCTGAGGTCTCGTCGCCATCCTCCAGACGGTTTAGAGCTTGAAGTTTGGGGATGTAGGTTTGGGAGGTTGGAAAGTAAAAGCCGAGCGCCAGGTAGCTTTTACGACTCACAACTTCGAACTGTGAGTGCTATGCTTTAAGGACCCAAGTACTCAATGATAGGGACTTAGGCACCAAATATTGTCATCTGAGTTGTTTTTTGGCACCTCAAGCCCTACTGTTGAGTGATTGCACCAATAGGGATATAGACCCTTGCATCGCCCGTGCAGCCCTGACGGCCACATGCCATGTCTCCCTTTGTAGCCCCAGCCGCACACACCCGTTGCAACCCTGATCGTATCAATGGTGGATGATTCTAGGGATCGACTCCTTCTTTGCCTAACCCGTACAGTCTCCGAAATCCAAACTGAAACCGCAAACACACCTACCAGTATGATCAGTAAGTCGATAGTGGACTGCGGAGTTCATAAACCATCCATGTGCTCGAGAGGTCTGCTATTCAGGGCTAAGATTTCAAGATTTACTAGTGAAGGACCACAATGCTCATTGACGGCTTGACTGGTTGACTCTACTTGCATGCCTGGTAGACATTGTAATTTCAGCTGCTTATGTGGATTGCTGCAGGCAGGCAAAATATCAACATGAGTGAGTGAATGCCCAGCGCTTGACCAACCCACCTGATACCTTCTTGAACCCAGAAAGTCCAATATCCCTTACTTAGGGAAAATACCTTCAATCATATTCGGGATCCTAGTATCATTTAGGTTGGGTACTGCCGCCACCCAGTAACAGTCTATATTAGGGGTCCTATTGAGGGCTATATATAACCATATTGTAATTATTAACTGAGGGTGGCAGTACCCAACATTTAGGGTGAATTCCCTAAGTAAGGGATATAGTACCTTCTTGAAGTTACCCTCTAAGTGCCACGCTTCCTGCTTTGCAAGCCCTAACCTCGACTATGAAGTCGATCTCTAGCCCCCCGCATTTGAGCAACTTTTTCGCTGAACCGAATGAGATTACATTCCTTTGAAAAGGGGTATAGTATTTGGGTTATATGGGGTGATATATGGGGATAATGGAAAGTAAAATGGAAACTACTATAGGGTCTAGGGTTTGGGGTTTAGGGAACATACCACACCCGAAAAAGTCCTAGATATTGGGTGCCATATATGGGCTCCTACACCTGGTTGGGAGGTTAAGGCTTTAGGGTTTAAGGTTGAGGTAGTATCCCCAAATTGAATACGACTCAAATGGGCGTCAACCCTCAACCCTAAACCGGCGCAGAACATGTTAGCTCCTCTTTGGTCTCCGTGTCAGACAAGGAGGTACTAGCCAGGCTATCGAAGCCTCGATAGGCTTTCTTGGGTTTTGCGGCTAAGGTGGCCTCCACTTCCAATACAGATGCCCTGTCCTCCCTAAAGTGTCCAGTAGCTAGGGCCATCAAAAGTGAAGCTTATGGATTGCATGGGCTTTTCAGGTTCTATTGCTCCCACCCTAACAAAAAATAACCTGAGGACATGTAAGGCCTATATAGTTGAAGCAAGAAATTTGAGACCCCGACCCTTTTGAGCTACTTCTTTCCTGGATGTTCAAAGAAAACTCCCCTCCCCTCGCTGGAAAAGAAGGAACAACACATCAGCTTCTTGATCGTGGACAACATGCGGGGTTTGAAGAATTAGCTTTGCTGGCTGCCCCCAGAATGAGAAGCAAGATATACATTGGGGTCCGCATCTGATCAGGCAAAATTTCCCTGCTTTTGTAACAGAAAGAGGGCGTTCATCATGTTGAGACCACCAAAACAATAACCCTAAGGATCGGCAGAGCCCAATGTGAGTACTAGAAAACTTTAGAGCCCTTAGGGCCCAATGTAGGTACTTTTTGTATACTTGGATATCATAGCAGAGTTAAGAGACAAAGCACAGAAGGCAGGCTCAAGAAGACAGGGAGATGTTTCAGGGAACCTATACTAACTTCTTAGACCCCTGGGAGGATCTAAGATCCCCTACATAAACCCATCACAGCCCCTATATAATCCGTATATAATGTCCCATATGGTTCTAGGGGATCTAACTTCTAGATCCCGCTGAGGGTCTGGGTTGGAGGGTCACGGGGACTTTGTAAGTTGGTTAATACTCAGAAAAACTGATAATTTCCCAAAATAGGGAACTCAATATAGACTGCAAAATACTATAGCCCTTAGTCTTGGGACCCCCCAAGATGGTACCGATAATTTCGGGAAATCCCCAACTAGGGATACAGTTTATGGCTTTTCGGAATTCTAGATATCCTTACAAAGACACTCCAAGTAAGGAAGACCCCAGGGGAGTCCCTATTCTCATGCATCCCAAAGACCCTGAGTATCTGCGTGGAGGATACTAGCCCAAACCATACTACTAATTCCTAATATAGAAACCCTGCTCTATGCGATGTAGATGTCTAGGGTCATTTGGGTATGAAGCCCCCCCCATGGCTTCGTGAGTGCAACCAACAAAGAAACGCTGACTAGGCTGAGGCACGTTGTCGCACAGTTCGCTTGTGGATCTCATTGGCCTTCTCTTCCGATGACGCACCTTCAGGCTGGGTTTAGGGTTTATCACACATCCTCACTCAGTCCTGCACGGCAGAGCAGTGCAGCTGAGATTTAGGGTTTAGGGGGGCTTGTGGCCCTAAGGGTCCAAATGTTTAATACTCATATACTTACCCCCAGCCAATACTTTAATCACTATTGCCCAAAACCCAAGAAGCTAATTATTGGGTACATGGACCCTTTGGATGTGCTGACAGCAAGGGATTTCAGGCAATGGTTGTGCCATTACCTTTCTGAAACGGGTGGTTACCAGCGAAGCTGGTTGATATTGTTTGCCAGAGCTCTTGGAAAGAATCTGGGTGCGGTTGTACTTCAGTCTTCTAGGTTCTGGGAGTTGCATTGACTTCCTCATGGCAATCCTCTATTTGTTCGTTGAACTGTATTAAGTCAGGAACGTGGGCTTATGGTAATCTTAGATGACTTAAACGGTACAGCTGTATATGTAAAGGGGTATCCATTCATTACCCAGTTTATGTTCTAGGGTCCTCGTGGAATACGATTTGAACTGCAAATCGGGGTGTCCGGATATCGCATTTCTTCAATTTTGACACAGACGGCAAGCTTCGGGGCCTGCTAAGAAGTCTCTGTCATGCTGAAGGTGAAAGCACATGCCCGCCAATATCACTGCACAATCCGTACGGAAGCCCGCTAACCTCATCTAATCTTCATATAATACCAGCACACCCCATAGCCCTTAACCCCCTCAAACCTAAGCCCTGAATTCCTACAGCTGTAAAACCCGTCACACCCTAAGCCCCACAACCCCGTGAGGCCCTAAACCTGCCTGTTCCTATGCCCAAACCATGGCCCCCTAATATGGGCCCCTACCTGTTTTCCGGATCCTCACTAGGGGCCCCGAATTAGGTTTATGGTGCTTTGTAGGGTATTTTCCAGGTATGAAACGGGACGCCAGGATCGAGGAATAGTATGGGCCCTCAGTTCAAATCTTAGATTACCATAAACCCTGAACTTTGAACCCTGATCCCTGAAACCTAAACGCTACATCCTAAACCCTAAACTGTAAAACCTAAACCCTAAACCCTAAGCTCGTTGGGGAGTGGATTGCACTTCGCCTTGTGAACCCTCGTCACTCTTCAAGTGCTCGGCGGCGGCAACCGCCGAGGTTCCGCTTCTGGCCTCCTGGGAGTAGGGTTTAGGGTTTGGAGCTCTCCAGGGTACCTATATACTTAGGGATGTGGGTTTAGGGTTTAGGCTTTACGGTTTGTGGGAGTTGTGGCTTCTTCGGGTAGGTACATGATAATCAGGACTATAGCAGTATATGGGTGTCTACGTGTGAGGCCACATGCATTGCATGGACGCTGCCATGTGGGAACAATGGAACAATTCGAAGAGGTGTTGGCGGGATATATCATACTCTAGTTAAAGGAGTCTTCCGGGTCAAGTGTCCATGTGTGTGTGTGTTTTTTGTTTCCGGTGTTGGATGTGCAGGGGATACGTGTAGAGGGGTCTGGGGTTTAGAGTTTTGCAGTCTGCAGCATGCAGGATTTTGTGCATTCACGGTAGGCAAAAAGGTTTTGCTTCATGCTTGGGGTGGGTCTGGAGTTGGGGATTGACCCAACCTCAATTCAAATAATTGGTATCCTTTCCCCTATAAACCCAAAACTCACAACCCAATAACCCTAAACCCATAGGCCCCACACCTAAACCCTAAGCCCTCAACCCATAGGCCCTAGACCCAAACCACCGTACACCTTAAACCTAATTTCCAAATGAAAATGTCTCAACCGAGGCCGCACACCACCGAGCCTCTGATCCGCTGTTGCGTGAGGCAGTGATATCCTCGGCATCATCCTGCAGAGATCTGGGGAGGGTTCTATACAAGTTTAGAGTTTAAGGGTTTTGGATTCAAGGTTTAGGATTAGGGTTAAGGCTTAGGATTTATATGGAGTCTTACTTTTCAAGGTTTAGGATTTAAGTTGAAGGCGTAGGATTTCGGGTGTAGGATTAGGCTGTACATTAGGGGCTCCTTTCGAGGGGCTATTGTGCTCATGTCAGGCGTATCAAGGATTGGGGATTCCAGACCTGAGGAGCCGGTTTTGGGAGTCCCTATAACCTTACGGGTTTAGGGTTTAGTGGGAGAAGCGGGAAAGAACATGATAACTACTTTAGCATTTAGGGTGTTGAGTTTGGGGTTTAGGGTTTAGGTTGTAGGGTTCAAGGAGAGTGGATCCTTATACTGATACCTGTTTAACCCCCATGTAGACCCTCCCTGAACCCTAAACCCTAGTCATGCTTGAATTCACCCGCTCACTCCCCCTGAAGCACCGGTAAGTAGCCTTTCGACTGTTCGTATTCAGGCTCCCTATTTCTGGCAGCTACCCCACAGACCAATAGGTAGCCATTGGGGTAATATTAGGGATTTATTGGAGTATCCAATAATTAGGTACTTGGGGGTTGGGCAATAGTAATTGTAGTACAGATTACTGGTACCTGGACCCTTAGAGTACCATCTGGTACCTACCATCTGGGAATTCCTAAAAAAAAGTTAGGAGTAGCGGTGCACGTTGGATTTGGGCGTCAGGATTTTGGATTCGGGCAAGGGTTACCGTGTGGCTTGCTTGTGCTGGGCAAAGGTATGCTCGAAGCTAACATTAATCAGTTGAGGCTTCAAGCTCGCAGCGGCAATAGAATTCTCGGTAAGATGTATGATGTATCATGCTGTACTCCTTTAAGGGCTGAAAGTTATAAGGGACTACCATTTTAGGTTCTTTCATGACCTACCTCAAAAAAGCCCTATATCTGCCCCTATTCTATCTCCATGTTCTGTTGCATGTGATTCTGCAAGTTGTTGGCGCCTACAGTACTATGGTGGACCCTCAAAATGCTGCATGACCCTAGGTACCTCACTTGGGGCTTCTGGCACTATAGCTTTGTAGTATACTGAAGTAAATCTGTATTTTTGAGTATCAATAATCACTCTGAATCCACTCTGAATCCGAGACCCTAAACTCGGAACCCTAAACTATGTCCTGGGTCCAGCCATCTGGCACATAGTTTGAGATGGCGTCAAAAACCTGGGCTTTGGTCCAACGAACGCAGTGAATAGCTTAGGTGGACCCCCCACCCAGTAATAGTGACTATAATGGATAATAGGGATTATATTAAGGTCCTCTTATATATTCCTATTATACCACTATTAGAGGGTGGGGGGTCCTCCTAATGAATGGCAATGCCTGGTTGTCAACATACCGAGACATATGTCGCTAACACATATCCCTGTTCTAACAGCTATGGCTGGTACGTTGCCAAAGGCAAAAACACGCAGGGGCTAAAATCCCTCAATAGGGTCTGCTACACGGAAATTGTTCATTCTTGGAGTTGTTGGTATTAATAGCTAGTAGCTGTAGTAACAGTCTTGTGGAAAAGCAGCACTCTTGGTCCACCGGACGCTTGGTGATTTTAAGTTTGCCAACTTGGGGGAAACTAATGCAGGGGAGCCGAGTCATACTAGAAGCCCAAAACCCTAAACACAGTTTAGGGTTTAGGGTTTAGGGTAAAAGCCCAAAACAGAAAACTGCGCCATGCACCCCAAGACTGGGATTGACAAAGTCAGGCTACCCTCAAGAACCCTAGTGCTATATGGGGATTGGGTTTAGGGTTATGGGGAAAAGAGGAGGATTCTGAAGTCCTTGCTGAGGATTTCACAGGGGCTATTTTGACAAAAGCCGCAAGCCAGCTTTCAACCTAGAAAGCAGCAAAAAATGCATCTAGAAATATACATGGCTGTACGTAGGGTACATAGGGATTAGGGTTTGGGGCTTGAAGCAGCTTAGGGGCCCCTTTTCAGGAGACGCTAGAAGAAGGACCATAACCATGTTGGAGGTCTATATTGGGACCCCAATTTACGGAAACTCCCCATATCTCACTAAGCTGGATAAGGCCTCTTTGGGGCGATTGTCCATACAAATCATCATTTGAAGTTGGCTCAAGTGACGTTGTTGTAGGCAACCGCAGAGAAACTAGATGCTTGGCATGCTTGGCCTGATACTAGGGTTGAGGGTTTTGGGTCTTTGAACGGCAATATGAAGCAAACAGTTTCAAATTGGCATCTTTATCAGCGCGAGAAGTTGAATACGAATGCATGTCAACAGCACACTATGTTGGATACTCCATCCGCCGGGGGAACCTCTTGCAAAATTGTTGTATGCTGTATTTGGGGTGGGGTTTGACCCCAAACACTCAATTCTAAACCCTAAACCTTAAACCTTAGCCCTTTAACCCTAAACCGCTTACAAAGTTCTTCTAGGATTTCTGATCTTTGTTGGCCAGCCCCAGGTTTCGGGTTTACTCCGTTTCTAAGAACAATAGCAAACGCCCAAAGGAGCTGTATACATGTTGTCGATACTGAAAAATCCGGCATGACCTTAGTAGTGTGTAGTGCCAGGTTTCCCACAGTTTGGTGTACTTAGGGTCAAGCAGGATTCTGAGAAACAACGCCATACACAATAAAACACCCGTTTCAGTTTCTTGTTCCATTTTCTTGTCCATTGATTCTCCCTCAACTACATGAACTGTGCCTACAATATAACCCCTAAACTCTAAACGCTCCCCCCAAAACGCAAAACCCTAAACCCTACACTATGCGTCTGCAGGAACTGTCAGTGTCCACCATAGGAGCCCCTGGGTACTTTGAGGTTCATGGGACTTAGTAGCTACTTAAACCCGGGTTCTAATCACTCCTATTGGGGTAACCCCATGAGGCCATCTAGGCGGCTTACAATAAGTAGGGTTAACACCAACACCCTAAACCCAAAGAGTACTGGTAGAACTGCAAGCCGAGCTGCATTCGTCGCCAGTGTTTGTGACCAGCCCTCTGCTCCTGCAAACGCATGAGCCATAGTCTAAATTCCTAGCAACCCCTGAAATGACCCCGAGAATACTCCGCTACATCATCCCTATATAAGAACCTTTGAAGGTGTTTAGGCTACAACTCACATAGAGTACAGACATTAAGGAATTGTGTTTTTAGTTTTGGAAGATTAGGGTTTAGAATTTAAGGTTTTAGGGTCAAGGGATTGCGGGGGGCAGGATCTGGGACTACTGCAGCAACGCTTCTGGTCACGAGAAAATACCTGGACCAATTCAAGAACGACAACAGGCGGCCGTGTAAGTACTCTGAGAAGTTTTCAGGCGTGTTGCAGAAGTTGCTGACTGAGTTCCTTGGGTTTCAAGTGATCAGTCCGCACACTTTGGTCAAGGGCCTAGACACCTGAATACTTCAAAGTCTTTTACATTTGGACCCTGAGTCTAAGGTTGAAACCATGGGCCCCTAGTATGGGCCCTTAACCCTGGGATCCTTACATACCTACTATATACCCTGTACGTACCTTTCATGGCCCCTAGAATCCCCGTAAAGGCCTAAGGCCCATTCTTGAACATTAGACTGAGGGATCGGCAAAACCCATGAACTCACAAACACCAAACTCTGAATCTCTATCCCGCCCCAATTCTTTTAAACAAAGGCGGACTCGAAGTCCTGCAAGTAGGGATCTGCAAAAGTTAGGAGTCCTTTCTGGGCGTTCCCACACATTTAGCCCCCCCCCCCCCGGCTCTTTATGGAAACTACCAAGTATCAACAAGCCATTAAGATTCGAAACCGAAAGCTCTTAATCCAACACCGCAAACCCTAAACCAAACCCTAAACCTTAAACCCATAACCCTAAACCCTAATCCCCAAACCCTAAACTCTACACCCGTAACGCAAACCCCTTAACCCAAAGCCCCAAACTCCAAACCCGGAACGCTAAACCCTAAATCCCAAGCCCCCAAACTCTAAACCCTAAACCCCTAAGCCCCTAAATCCTAAGCCCCAAACCCTAAACCCCTAAACACTTGAAGGCTGCGGCCTCCGGGCCAGGCGGCATCCCCAGCTACGAAACCCACCGCCTGCTTCTGGGTTGTATATAGGGTTTAAGGTTTAGGGTTTAGGGTTTAGAGTGTAGGGTTTAGGGTTTAGGGTTTAGGGTTCAGGGTTAGGGGTCTATAGGGGTTCTACAGAGATCCCCCTGTAATGGAGAATCACATGGAGAAGAAAATGGAAAATTAAATGGAAACCGGAGGAATATAGGGATTTAAGAAAACATGGGTTATTTAGGGGTCTACAGGAGTTATATGGGGATGATGCAAAAGAAAATGGAAGCTACTATTCAGGGTTGGGGTTTAGGGATGAATCGAGGGTCCCCCATTGAAGGCATTATAGGGAAAATAATACATGCCCCAGATTCCTACCCAGGCTTAAGTGCGAGAGGCTTCAACCAAATACCTTCAAACGCTGGATACCCTTCCCCTGGGGTTCGAGGTCTTTATCGTGTCTCGGGCCTGACAATCCTAAACCCTAAACCCCAAACCCTAAACCCCAAACCCCAAACCCTAAACCCCAAACCCTAAACCCTATGCCCTAAACCCACAAGCAGTACAGTACCTTCTTTGGGTGTTTTTGGAGTCCCAACAGCTCGGCTGTATATAGGAGCTTCCCAAAAATCTGGCACCCTGTAGGACCCTAGGAAGTACTTGGAGGGTCATGGGGACTTAGTAAGTGGATTTTATATGGGGTTATATAGGTATAATGGAAAAGAAATGGAAACTACTATTTAGGGTTTAGGGTTTAGGACCGTGGGGACTTAATAGCTAGTAGGCGGTGAATAATTAGGATAACTAGGGCTTCTACATGACATATAGGGGTTATTAACCTACTTACTAAGTCCCCCTGGCCCTCCAAGTAGCAGTACGCAAGGTCGTAAGACGTTCACAGGAGACCTCCAGAGCTTAGGGCTTTGGGCTAAGGGCAATGGATCTAGGTAGGTATACTATGAAAGCTCTATGTTGTTCGCAACAGTACACATAAGAGACAACAGGACACGATGAACGGAATGGATACAAAACGGGCTTGTTCCAACCTAGCCGGCTGTTTCCAACCTGGCCCTCTTTTCCACTACGCTCTCCATTATGCTATCCCCAAATCCTATATAACCCGCATAGCCCCGGTAAAGACTACAACAACCTCGAGCTCTCAAAGAAAGCACCTCGAGCTCTCAAAGAGCGCACCTGCCGAAACGCTGTACTCCACTCCTCCTGACAGAACTTTGGCGTACTTAGGGACTTAGTAAGTGGGTTTATTAGCAGTGGGTAAGGCTGCTCTATGGCCAGGAAAGTTTGTATCATATCTACTCAGCCCACCTGAGCCTCCAAGCCGGGTCTAGGATTCTGGGCTTAGGGCTTAGGGTTGATGGTCAGAACGTATAGGGTGTACGCACGATAAAGGTCCCTTGAAACGTACATAGGGCGTTCTTCGGTGTTTGTAATGTTTCACGGGAAAGTGCTTGCCTTGTTTTTTTTTTTTTTTAATTAAATTTTCGGCTGTAGGATGTGGCGGAGCTTTGTAAATGGTAGCTGCAGCGTTCCGAATAAAATCACTGTGTTCATGACGACCACCAAAGCGAGTTGTGGTGTATTTGGCAGCGGGACCGGTAGCATGATTAGAGAGGTACTGCTGAAACCATATACAAACAGTATTCTGGGAATCAACACTGGACCTTCTTTTTTGTGGCCTACCATATATATATATATACACACACATTTATATATATATAGAGAGAGACAGAGAGAGATAGATAGATAGATAGATAGATAGATTAGTGGTTCAGCCTGCAGCATGTAGCATGTAGACCCACCAGGGAGATCCGTTCAGTGCGGCTTGAAGCCTCGGGCTTACATTGGGGGGGAAGGGGGGTTATGAAGATTTCACAAGAGACGGTGCATAGACCTGGACTTGGCCCCTGTACATTTTTCCCTTTTGCGTTTCTGTCCTGCATTTCTACACGGCGTAGTTTGAAAGAAAGATAGGACCTCCAGGGCCCAGATAGGATTCTGAGTGGACCCTTGCGGTTACTTACGAAGTAATTATGCGAAGTCCATCTTCCGGAACCCCAGACACCTTAAACTCCCGAGGCCTAACCAAAAGCCTGCAGAAAGTTAAACTCTCACAGCTGTTGTTGGAGGTTCAGGTCTCCCATACTACCCCCTAGGCTCCCCCTTAAGAAACCTTGCTGAGGCTTAACCATTCCTAGCTAATCTTAATCAAGGGGAAGCCCTGGGGGAAGTATAGGGAGGATCGCAAGGAGGACCCATAAAAAACACCGTTCTAGAGGACTTAGGAGCCTCAGCATAAGTTTCTAACTACCTATGGACTTTCAGGCCTTGCACCCTAAACCCCAAGTCCTTCTCCGTTAATAATTCCTCAAACCTACACCTTGCACCAGCAAACCCCAAACGCCAATCTTATCGCTGAATGAGCGCTTAAACCCTAAAACCTAAACCCTGCACCCTACAACCTACAGCCTAACCCTTAAACGGGTCTTCCAACCTGCTCCGGACTGCGAGAGGTGCCGGAACTCGAAACTTCCAGATCGCCTAACAGTTTAGGGTTCAGGGTTTAGTGTTTATGGAAGCTGCTAAGTGCTAAGGAACTTAAATTCATCTAATAAGATTTCCCTACTATAGTAACTTAATTTAGACTCCTTAAACCAAGCACTACGGAAAAAAAAAGGACCATATTTAAAGCAAATTTAGAGCTCCAAGAGCCCCAAGGATCTTTAATAGAGAGTCAGTACGGTCCTATTCAATTTCTACTAGAGCTCCAAGAGCTCCGAGGATTGTTAATAGAGAGTCAGTACAGTCCTATTCAATTTCTACTAGAGCTCCAAGAGCTCTGAGGATTGTTAATAGAGAGTCAATACAGTCCTATTCAGTTTCTACTAGAGCTCCAAGAGCCCCAAGGATTTCTAATAGAGATTCAGTACATTCCTATTCACTTTGTACAAGAGGTCCCAGAGCCCCGATCATTCTTTTCATCTGGCACCGTCCATCTCTTATTATGGCGGGGGAGGGCCCACCAAAATAATTAAGTGCTTGGATTAATAGCCACCCAGTATTTCTCTGCCTTCTTCTTCCATGAGCTCTTGAACCATCGGTTGCCAGTTGGGTTCTCATACACCGTCAAGAAACTCTAAGGCTCTTGAAGGAGACGCAGGGCATGAACAGGGACAATCCAACAATGACCCCGTCTAGTACACATCAAGTAGCCTTGTCAATGGGCCTGAAATCCCGAACACGCCTGCAAAATGGTTAGCACCACTCCACACTGCTGTGCAATGCCTGCTAACTCTACATCATGCGCCTGCAATAACACAGCCGGCACAGCCGACTAGGCAGACCCTCAGTATCGCCCAGCCATTGAAACAAAAGATGGATTGCTCCGTGCACTCACTCCCGATGCCAAGCATGTCGAGAAACAAACATATGTCTTCAGGGAGTAGCAGTTCATGTTGCATTCCAACAATGTCAGCGAAAGGCACACCTGAATACGTTGCCCTTGGTGGGCACGTCTCTGGACAGAAGATGCAACAATGATTATTGTTTGGCGCCAGCTAGGTGACCAATCTGTCGAGGAGATTTGCTGCCTATATAATCTGTAGGCCTTAGGATAAGGCTTCTATACACAAGTACATAGGGTTTTGTTTTCCGAGAAATTCGGGGAAACCCTTGATATGGTCATCGTAGCTTAGGGAGTTCGGAAACCGCCATGGTAAGGAACCTATGTACACTTAACAAAAAACACAGTAAACCCTATGTCAGGTATTTTCTTGGGTACTGTCCCCACCCAGAACCAGTCTAGAACAAGGGCTATATCAAGGACTGTATATACACATAGTTCATATAATATTATAAATCTTAACCAATACACTCAAGCCTCCTCCTTACACATCTTTTATGGTGTTATATAGACCTGAACAAAGACGAGCACCATTAAAAAAAGCTGCTATGGGCTCAGGCTTTGACTCGGGAATCTAAAGTCTAGATTAAGGGTTTACGGTCCCCTAAACCTTGAGGTTTGGGGTCTTGTTCAGGTCTTTGGGTTCAGGATGCAGGCGATCTAAGTGCACAATGGATCAACAAGTTTTGAACACCTGCACCATCATACCTAAAGCTTAGGTAGGCTCCCACCCTGCAAAAGTGACTATAAGGGATAGTGGTAATNNAATTATATTGGGGTCCTCTCATATTACTATACCACTATCGCAAGGCGGGGGCTCTACCTAACTGAAAATTAACCCCTACGCCAGAATACCTCAAAAAATTGGGGATTCTCTTGCATGAATGTCTTGGATTGGGACTGGCCCAGACCCTATAATTGGGGTTTCCCAAACTAAGGGTACCATTTTGAAGAATGCCACACTAAACAATAGTATTGTGGGGTCTACATTTGCGTTTGCCCCCCCCCCCCCCCC
>CAJNIZ010047857.1:19448-34732 GCA_905231905.1 Symbiodinium pilosum | reverse complement strand
GAAATGCGTTTCAGACTCTCGTTAGGCAGCTACATTTCTCATCAAGGCCTTTCGATTAAGAAACTTCCCAGACCCTGGAGGCTGCATGTAGTTTTCTTAACATAAAGCTCGCCCGTATTCTTCATGTATTATGATATACCACAAGAGTAATATTGAATATTAGGGTTGGTGAGTGAGTGGATTCTCATGCCAGGGGGAAGGAATTACTTGCGTGATCCTCGAGCTTGGAACCAATGTTCTCGAGGAGTCTGGTTTGCGGCCTACAGCTTTTCACTTCCCTGAACCCTATACCCTAACACCTTTTTAGCCCTAACCTCTGAAAAAGAATCCTTTTCAACTCGAAAGAAGTTTATGAGCTGCAAACATGAGTGAATGCTCCGGGAGATTAAGCATGTGCTGTGTAGTTTTTAGGAGTTCACAGATTGACGTTCAGCTGTGGTAGTTTTGGAATGCTGCCGGATAAGCATGTAAACCCTACACCGTGCACCCTGAACCCTAATTAAACACTAAATTGCGAATCAATGCCCAGGGTTTCTTCCTTCAGGCGACACTGCCACTACTCCCGGAATAAACGAAGAAACCTCACCAAACATAAAGGCAATAGCATTCCGAATCCAGTCATGTAAGCTTCTAAGTCCTACCTAGAGATCCAGCTGACTATAATTTATGTCTACTTCACACTAAATGCCTACAATTGTGTACCATAATTACAATCCATTCGGATCCCCAGGTAACCCCTAAGCCCTCATTCTTCAGGCTGTCACACCTGCACCCTGAACCACAAAACGTCCACCCCAAAGGGTGGCCCCAAGGGTCCAAGTACCCAAAGAACAGTGTTTAGGCATCAGAAACTACACACATTGCGTGGTTTTTCGTGCCTACAATTCCATGATTTGGGTACATGGACGCTTAGGGCGGGTTCTCAAACGCAGGAGCCGCAATTCGATCTTCTAATCATAGAAGCCTATGTGTTTCGGGCGCACAGAAAAGAGGTCTCATGCTTTTAAAAATTAAAATGAGCCATAGTCTAAACTCCTAGTCTCGCCCTCGATAATCCCTATACTCCTCCCCTAGGGAGTTTCGTAATCCCTCCTATCACCCCTTTAAGGAGTTTAGACCCTGAACTCCTTAAAGGGGATTAGATAGGGGATTATATGGGGTTTAGTGTTTCGGGTCCAAACTCCTTGAAGGGGTTATGTAGGGGATTCTAAAGGGGACTATTAAGGGGTGAACTAGGAGTTCAGACTATAGCTCAAATAAGCTATACCATAAGCTTATATTTGCGCTTAGGATAAAATATTTAGAAATATAAGCGCTCTGAAGACTTGTATTTGGCAAGCTATCCACAAATAGAATCAAGAATGACATCCTCGGAATCACGGGGGCTTTGTGCAGGGGTTGGGGGGGGCGGGGCAAGGGAAACGATAAGTCACGCACATCCTCCTCTGTTAGGGCCCAGTAAAGCGCATAAATGCAACGCTGCCCTCTTGAGATTTCAAGATGGGGTTTGGGTTTACGGGTTTTCTAACAACGCTTGTTTGAACCCTAAACCTACTGACTAAGTCCCCCTGAGTTGGGGCATGTTTGCAAACTATCCTGAATTCCCAGGCCCTTGACCTGGCCCAGAAGTAAGGTTTTGCAGATAGGTTTAGGGTCTAGACATGAATGTCTGGGGTCTTGGGGGTTTAGGAACTAATCCGCCAACCTTTGGGGGGCGTGTTGAATGGCTTCAGGAGACGGAGAGGGTGAAACCCTCTTGTTTTCCCGCTTATGCGGGGGCCCGGGTCCCAGGCCTGGGCCCGGGCTGCCTGCTGGCTGATTTGCCAAAAGTGTACAGCCGTGTACACGTCTGCAACAATTTAATGCAGTATTGGTCCTACACAGTCCCGGCAACCTGGCTTGTTGCGTCCATTGGTTTCGTTAGCAGCCACTGAAAACAGCAAGGCTGCGGAGTCGCGGCAGCCTAGCTGGAACTAATCTTGTTGCATCGATTGGTCTCGCGCCAGCCGCTGAAAACATCAAGGTTTAGGGTTTAGGCTTGTAGGGTTTAGGGTTAACGCCGTCGTTCGCGACTTCTCCGCCTCTGAGTCCGCGGACTGAGCCGGAGGCTCTTAAATGTTTAGGGCCTCCAATCCCAAACTGTGCATTCCAAGGGTCGTAGGTTCAAGGAGACGTTCTTCGCCGTGAACCCAGGGAGGTTTGCAACATCTGGCCGTGAGGAAACTCGATTATTTCGTTAGTAAGATGATCTATAATCTAAACTCCTAGTATCCGCCTTAATAACCCGTATAGTACTTCTTTATATAATCCCATACATAACCCCCTCTAAGGAGTTTAGATTATGGCTCCTATGGTGACTGAATTGCCCCATTTTCTGTGATAATTGCGTATTATAAGCTCTAAGCTTCACGCGCATGGACCTGCAGAGGGTTGCAAAATTAACTTTACCACCTTGCCTTTCACACTCCTAATTGCAGATACTCGGTTTAGGGTTAGGGTTTAGGGGTCGAAAGGACTCAGGGTTTGGGTGGCTTGAGGGCCGTATTCTGCAGTTGCCCAGGGGAGTGGGCCTGAATTTTTTTACAAAACAAGCAGAGCCAAAATCCTCTACCTCAACTCCCAAACCCTTGAATAACCTCCGTGTAATTCAGTGGCTCCAAGCCCCTGAACGCTGAATTTGACCTTGAATCCTGCTTAAGGGTCCTTTCTTGAAGGTACATGGGTAAGTAAACTCATCTATGAGTGTTTGGGGAACCTTCCAGAAGGTTCCCACGTTTAGAAGTTGGGGCGTGTTTATGTCAGGGAGTGTTCCCTGGCAGCCTTTGGATTTGTACTATGGGTCTGAGGGCTTAGGGCCTAGGGAAGTTTGTACCCCTAAGCCATGGAGAATCACCCTTTGTTCGAGTATTTGGGAATCCAAAGCCTCGGGTACAACCAAGCCTTAAGGGTATGAACATATAGTCCCCCTTAAGTAGATATAATCTGGGGTATATGGGGATCCTATTATAATATTGGCCGTTTCCATCTTCTACTTACGTAAGGGGAACTGTAAACTCATTGTCATTTCGCTGCATGAGACGAAGGAGTTAAGTGCCCACAAAGACACAGGTACTCAGTGTTTTTAGCTCAAGGTTCACGCGAATCAGAAGGCTTTAAGGCCTTGTCACCTTCATGCATGCACTGCATTGGTGGGTGCTTAGGTCCTCTTAAGACCTACAAATCCAATAGCATCGGTGCTCTCACATGGTTCAAGGCTGAATGGTGGGGGCCTGATCGAGCCCCAAATTGCATGGCTTCATCCCTGAATTAGAAGCACCGCCTTGCCCACATCACCCCCAAGGCTCATGTGTCCCGTAGTGCTATTCCAGTCATTCCCAGGCCAGCAGCCTTGCCTTCAACATCTACCTAAACCCCCAAAAGTATGTAAAATAATGGCCTTTAGGGCTATTATTATGGGTTTAGGGCCATTATTTCACATATTTTGGGGGGTTTAGGTAGAAGTAATTCAGGGCGACTAGTCTGCGTCTGCGGTATGGCAACACATCGTTTTGGGTACTTCGTCCATTGAGGCGAACCCTGTGAACCCTAAAGGTAACGTATCCGCTGGCATCAAAAACGCATCAGGGTCAGTTTGAGCAGGCAGAACTTTTTGCAGGGACCAGCCGAAACCCGAAAGCCTGAACCCAACACTACCCAAAAACCATATATAATAAGCCTTATCAAAACACTGAACTGTGAGCCTCACACCCCCGAACCCAAAGGCCAAAACGTGAAGGCCCGAGAAACACCCCTCCAAACCTAAACTCTCAACCCTAAGCCCGAAAATAGTACACACTAAATCCCACAACCCCTACACCCCTTACACCCCACACCACGCCCTAAACCAAGCGCTCGATTCCTTGAGGCACCAACCTGGTAGAACCCACACTCGATCATTTCCGGTCGTAGCCCCTACGTAGTCTCCATTGCCTGGCTCCAAATGCAGTTTAGGGTTTAGGAGAGGTCAAAGGGAGCTGAATGGGCAGAACTTCGACAATTTAGGGCTTGAGGATTAAGCTATCAGATTCTGAGGGCTTAGGGTTTAGGGTTCACGTAAGATCTCAAAAGATGTTTGTCCGGGTATACAGTGTATAGCATGTTCAAGTTCAAATTTGATTCCATCCACAAACCTGAAACTCTATAAGCAGGAAACTAATCTTGAACGTAATCTCTGGCGCCCTTCAACGCCACACGACATTTCATCCGCTTGGACGAGCCGTCAGCACCAATGAACACAAGCACAACGAAGCTACAAATGGTAGTTTCCGTATATAGGGGAACCCCAATATAGACTCCACAATACTATCACGATTCGCATACACATTGATCAAATCTGGTCCACGGAGTCGGCTTTCTACTCTTCACTGCTTCACAGACACAAGTAGACGACAGCCCTACTTTGCGGCTTTCCCGAACAACCACAATGGTTACAAGAAACACATTGCAACAAGGCACAATCAACTGCTTCAACTGCTGTTGCCACTCCAAAATTTCAAACACTAAACCCTAAGCCTTCCCCTCTCCGCCAGGAGTTGGACCCGCACTGCATAACATGAAGGTGTATTCTCCAAAGGGATTTTACTAAGGAACAATTGAAATCTCTGGTGCTCAGGGTTTGGAGACTTTACGAGGGAAGCACTCAAACCTCCACTGCTTGCAAAGATGCATCAGAATTGAAACTGCTATTGAACTCAACCAAAGCGAACCTACAACCCTGCAGTACATGGATATGTGCTAAGGCTCTGGACGCTGCACAACCCGAGAAGACCAGTTGTCGACATAGCTGGTCAGTCTGCTCTCTCCAGGCTCGACATGAGCCATAGTCTAAACTCCTAGCATCTCCTTTACGAGCCACTTTAGTAGTCCCTATATAATCCCCTATATTACCCCCTTTCAGGAGCTCTAGGCTTAACATGGTTTCAGACGACCTGGAAGCCAGGCCACCGCAACCGCTAACGCCACGCAGCTGCTGCTGCCACCGCCAGCACTATTGCCAGCACCAGCACCAGCAGCAGCAGCAGCAGCAGCAGCAGCAGCAGCAGCAGCAGCGGCCGACTGTTTACTACTACTACTACTACTACTACTACTACTACGACTACTACTACGACTACTACTACGACTACTACTACGACGAGTACTAGTAGTAGTAGTAGTAGTAGTAGTAGCAGTAGTAGTAGTAGTCGTAGTAGTAGTAGTACTACTACTACTACTACTACTATTACTATTACTACTACTACTACTACTACTACTACTACTCATAGCTACTGGTAGAAGATTGCTGGCGCTTTTGGCTGAGACCCATCCAATTCTGATGCGCCTCGGAAGTTTCCAGCGTTCACGCTGTGAAAGGTGCCGAGGTAGCAGAATTTGCCAGGAGCTGGCCACAACAGTAGAGTGAGAGGGGGGTTATAAATATTTTTTACGTGGTTTGAAAACCCCATGAGCCTTGACTAGGTTCCCCTTAATAATAAGGGCACCCTTTTCCGAATATTCAGCTTTCATAAGGAGACCCGCATATGAGAGGGAGAACAGATTGTACAGAGTGTGCGTAGGAACATACAGGGATGGGGGGGGTTTATGGTTAAGCACATATATTCGACCCGAAACACACGTGGAACCCCCGCAAAGCCCCCTTGCAAGAGGACGGCAATCTACTTCCAAGGTTCCAGGTTCGCATTGACGCTCGGAGGAATGTAAGCCTCTGAACTTTGGAAATGCCCATGTGGAGGAAGTGGGGGCGGGGGGGGCGACCGGAAACCCCGGAAACCTCAACTAGACGATACCGCACATAGGCTAACTTGCAACCTGCGACCTGGACAGAGGAATCAACCTAAAAAGAGCACAGGGTGTAGTAGTCACCTCCCCAAACAGTAGCTCCCCCACCCCCAACTAATCTTGAATATTCTCATTGTGGTATATAATGCTGTATTGGGAGTATTTAATGTTAGGTGAGTGGGGGCTTTAACATGAGGGGAAGGGGAGTATGCTACCCTGCGCCCAAACCTTGATTTCTCAAGTAGTCCCCAGGATCGGTTGTTGCGCCTCGATGTTTGATAACTAGACCCATTGGACAACTGAATGCTCTTCTTGCACCGCGAAAGTAAACCCTGTTTCAGCGGTTGCCTTACCACCCTCCTATACCACTGCCCGAGGTTCTCCGTGCGTTATCCTGAACTACCCCGAAGTCACCCCCGTTGAGGGAGAACTTGGGGGGGGTATAAGGGGTTGTTTTAGAGTGAGGGCTCGATTCTCGAAGATACAAGCCAAGGATTACAGCGTTTTGGGGTATATAGGGGACCTTTGCTGATGGGTATGCCCACAACAGCTAAACTTGCGCGGATACAAGTCCAAAATCTGCATTTTCCATGTACCTAATAAAGATATTCATGAACAAGGAGCGTAGCACACGAAAAACTGCAAGAACTTCAATGCAATCCTGGTACTCAACTGTAGTCCACTTAGACCTATACTAACTATGATGTTTTAGTAATTCCTTAGGGTTACACTAACTATGATACCAAACAAGATGAATGATTGCTACGGAGACTGCAGCCAAAGGCCAGAAAGCTGGAACAGGGAAGGGGAGGATTCGAACTGCTTTGCCTGTAAAGCCCTGGAACTCCGCATAACTAAACCTGGCCCCTATAACCTTTGACCCTGCAAACCTAAACCCAAAACCTGTAATCCTAAACATCCTGAAGCCCTCAACCCTACAGCCCGTAACCTTGCAACCCTAAACCTGAAACCTGTACCCCTTAACCCGAAACCCTTACTGGACCGTGGACTGGGTTTGCTAATATAAAGGATTTCTGGCCTTTGACTTCTGTACGCCTTGTACAGCTCCTATGCTTGTGGCTGAGGTCCTGCACCCACCCATTAACAGTCTATAAGAAGGGTCATATTAAGAACTCTATATCGTTGTATCATCAATATTGTCCAACTGCTAATGAAACCCTAAACCCTAAACTACTATCGACATTGTCCAACAACCCTAAACCCTAAACCCTAAACAACTGTTGATGAGCGGGGGCAGTACTCAACCAGTAGTCGCTTGACGTTATCTTCCGCTGCAGGCCGGCCTCCAATGGGACAGGTAAGCCGCACCAAATTTCCTCAGCATGTCGGGTCAAGCGTTTTAGGGCTTAGGGTTTAGGGTGTAGGGTTCAGCTCTCAGCGTATGTGAGCGGATGGGACCAGATTCAGAAGTAGTGCCAGTGCAAGAACGTAATGTTGTATGAACAGGACACCATAGGAACTGGAATGCAGATAAGGCTTGGATGGCCAGGGGGATAAGCAAATTTACGGGGATAACTGTTGTCCTTGTATGGGGTCATAGGGCTTTCTGACCTACTTACTTACTTACTTTTCCTGACCCTCCAAGTAAGGAGTATACAAGGGGAACGGCACTTGATGGAAACTTGTCAAAGCAGGCCTAGACCCTAAAATGCGAAATTCTAAACCCTACACCCTAAGCACTACACTCCACGTCCTGAATTGCCTTGTCCTTTGCAGAGACTCCTGTGACCCCTTTTTATGATCGTCATTAAAACTGATTTTATAACTATCAAGGTTATTACAATTGTTGATGTTATTTAGTTTAAACCACAACACATCACCGAACCACAAAGAGCAGGAAGGCTGTAGGCTTTACGGCCAATTCTAGAGATAGGAATGTGTACCTTTCGGGCTCGGAGATCACAGTAAGTGAATATTATACTTATCACCTCCCCAATCGAAAGCCATAATCGCGGATCTAACCCCATCTACCCTCATGATCACCTACTTACAACTACTGAACGTCCGCATGCATCTACTTCCGGTTTTGTGGTGAAGTCGTCTTGCTTCAGAGCCGTTTCATAAAGTTGTTTTGAGCTTCTTTTTCAAAACCTCGGAGCATGAGGCTCAAGTAAAGCTGCCATAGCAGGAAATTCGCCTTTGTATCCTAAGCGCGTGTACCCTTGGGTTTGGATCCCTGAATCATAAAATACAGCTCTGAAACAAGGCATTTGGGACCCAAACCCCAAGGATACAAACATTAAGGCCACAAACAAAGTTGTGAAGCCATCGACAAAACAACCCTGTACCCATACTCGCCTTGTCTTGATCACAGTTTAGGGTTCAGGCACGTCAGTAGCTCACATAGTACCTGGGGAGGGCTCCTACAATACCTGAATTCTCTTTGGATATAGTCCCCCTTAAGTAGATAGAATATGGGGTATATGGGCATCTTCTTATAATATACCCAAAGCCATATTCTAGATACTAAGGGGGACTATAGCGAGCAGACGCTGGAGTCTTAAATGCAACTTGGGGAACCAAAGCCACCCCGCCTGTGCCCGTCACTCCTCTGCCTCCTTGTTTAGGGTTTAGGGTTGGGGGTTAGGGTTTAGGGTCTAGGGTTTAGGGTGGATCTTCAGATGACCACTTGAAAACCCCATCCCTTGTCTTTGGCCGGCAGGCGGTCGGCCCCATCTCCCTCCACGCAGTAGATCATGCTGTCCTGAGCACGCAAATAGCGTTTACCGTCAGTACTGCACATAGCAAAAAGTAATGTGTACCATTGTCTAAACTCCTGGTATCCCCTTTAATAGGCCCTATAGTAGTCCCCTATATAATCCCCTATATAACCCCCTTTAAGGAGTTTAGACTATAGCTCATGTAGGGTTTACAGTAGGGCTTAGGGTTAAGTTGCAGACTTGGATCCTAAGGCCTCAGGGCCGCAGTTGGGTTTTAGGGTAAGCCTTACCTAAACCCCAAAAGTATGTAAAATAATGGCCTTTAGGGCTGTTATTATGAGTTTAGGGCCATTACTTCACATAGTTTGGGGGGTTTAGGTACACCTTAAACCCTAAACCCTAAACCTTAAACCTTAAACCCTAAACCCTAAACCCTAAACTTGGGCCAAGAGCCGAGGGTGACAACCCCCCCGGTTATTTGGAGGTTCGTTTCACTTATAACCTACTTAGTAACTGTAGTTATAACCCCATTGTATCTAGGGTAACTGTAGTTATGGGATTTACAATTGGGTTATAACTACAGTTACTAAGTAGGTTATAAGTAAAACGAACCTCCAAGCAGTACCCAAGGTTTAGGGCTACTCCCAAGATTCATGAGGGCCCAAGGTCGCTGAGGCAGCAACTGTGACGCCACAAGTCTGCAGCACGGCATGCCTCAGAAGTCCCAAGCCCTAAGCCCTAAGCCCTACCTAAACCCCAAAAGTCTGTAACATAATGGAATTTAGGGATATAATTATGGGCTTAGGGCTGTCATTTTACATATTCTGGTGGTTTAAGTAAACTTCAGGCCCCAACCTCTAAACCGCAAAACTTCCAAACCCCCGTGCTAAGGGTCCTGGGTTCAAGATGACTCTTGGACCCAGGAGGCGAAATGATGACTGCAAGAAACCTCTTTTTTGAAGACAATGTCTGTATCATGGCGTAGTTCACAACGCAGCTTTACGGTTGAGAGTCAGGGTTTATGGGTAGATTCCCTCTTTGAGGATCTCACTTTGAGGAATTGGATTCCCAACGGCTCCTCCTTGACAAGCACCCTTGGGATCAAACCAAACCCCTCAACCCCAAACCCCAGGCAACCCCAATATCCTTCGGAACCTCCTCATATACCCTAAACCCTAAACCTTAAACCCAAAGTCCTAAACCCTAAAGCCTCAACCCTAAACCCCCTGAATCATAAACCCTACACCCCCTAAATTCTTAGGGTCCCTACACACTGGTCCCCTGGGCCTCAGGCTTTGAAACAAGCTGGGTCATGACCTTCCAAACCAGCAGGCCTCGGGTTCTTGCTTTAGTTGAGGGATTTAGGGTCTTCAGGATTTAAGGTTTAGGATTTGGGTTTTAGGGTTTTCAGGTTTTTGGATCTATGGGATTTTGGATCTATGGTTCATGGTCTAGGGTTTAGGGTTGTAAGGGTTTAAGAGCTGAGGATTCGTAAGGGTTCTTAGGGGTTTTAGGGTTCGGCGCTTAAGGGCTTTCCAGTCTTTAGGGGTTTTGACGTCTAGGACCCTATGGCTAAGGGGCTGGGGCCAGGAGGTTCCCTAATAGGCTCTCGCTAGGTGCACTTCGAAAAGAAGCTCTACATGATTTAGGGGTTTAGGGGTTTAGGGTTTACACTGTTGACAAGCAGGTCGCAGGGCCATTGTCCTCCGACGCTTTACTGCCAACCCAACCTCGGTTACTATTCAGAGGGCTCAAAAGGTGGGCTAAAGGAAGGTGGCGTATAGGAAATAAGCCCCAATACCGTAGAGTGTATACTAGGGATCCTTCAACCCACCTACCTTCATCTCACCTTTTCAGCCCCCTGAACTATTACTCAAGGATATTGTGGCCGATACTACAACAGGAGAATCCAAAACCCTGCAGTACACCCAGCCTCAAAACCTAAGCCCTACACCCAAACCCTCAACTCCGAAACCCCTGCACCCTTAAACTTACTGGGGTCGAGCAGGGAATAAGAGAACATAATCTCTGTAGAATCCCTACATAATGTACTCCCTCATTCCCTACTAACCCTAAACCCTAAACCCTATGTTAACCCTCAGCTACCCTAAACCGTGAACTCTAGATCCTAAACCCTATGTTAACCCTCAGCTACCCTAAGCCCTAAACCCTAGACCCCTAAACCCTAAACCCTGCTAACCCTAGACCCTAAACACAGTAGGTAAACACCTCTATGCCTATAATCCCCCTTAAGTAGATACAATATGGGGTATATGGAGATCATAGTATAATCTACCCGAAGCCATATTCTATCGACTTAAGGGGGACTACAAACCCCCTAAAGCCCTAAACCCTCAACCCTAAATCCTAAACTCTAAACCTGCATGTTCTGTATGAGCAGCTGGGCGCTGTCGGGGCGGATGCTCTCTCAGGACTTGAGCCAGGCTTGGTCGGTTGAAGATCGAGAGTTATACAGAGCAGGACTTAGGGTTTAGGGTTTAGGGGTATATAGAGCAGGACTTAGGGTTTAGGGTTAAGGGATATATAGAGCAGGAGCTAGGGTTTAGGGTTATCTAGAGCAGGACTTCGGGTTCAGGATATAAGGGATAGGGTTTTGGATTTAGGGATTAGGGTTTAAGGTTTAGAGCTGCATGACGCTTCCCAGAAGTAGGAGTACCATTTTGGGGGTCCCTATAGTAAGGATCATCGTATTGAGGGGTCTATGTTGGGGTCCCCCTATTCTGGGAACCTACCAAATAGGAGCCGGACTTACGGTTTAGGGTTTAGGGTTAAATAGAATTTGGCTCTAAACCCTAAACCCTAAACCCTGTTTAGGGTTTAGTTTTTGTAAAGAAGCTTGGGGTTTAGGGAAGCTGGAACTGGGTGTTGAGGATTCCATAGGAATACCAGGGGTGTTGAGGGGTGTAAGATCGCGCGGTTACAGGTAGTTTTGAGTGGGGCGGGGTTGTAAGCCGCCTGACAGGCTGCGAGGTCCATAGGTAGTTCCACAGTCTAGTAGCACGGTTTGGGGTTTAGGATTATAGCTTAGGCCCCCCCCCACCCTGTACCGGTGATATCTAGGAACTAATATAAGAAGACCCTAATATGGTTACTACTATCCTTATCGTCACTATTACTAGGTGCGGTTTCCGCTTAGATTATAGCATATAAAGCTTCCCCTTTGAGTTCCTATTTATGTAGTTCAGCTCCTAAACCCTTAAGGGAGTAGCTCAGTCTGGTATGAAGTATGTGGATCTGCTCCCTTCTAGAACACAAAACATACAACCCCCATGTGTTGTAAAAACCAACTTATCAGCATTATCAGCTTCAGGTCTCTTAGATGTGTTCTATACCGTAGCTGTATAAAGAATCTAGGACCATGAAATTTGTAAATATCCAAGCCCCTACCTTGCCTTCATAGAGAGGATTCCTATTGATTAATCCCTTCATCAAGCAGAAACCCAAAGTGGACATACACGCACACAGACACACAAAACAATGACCTGTCTGAAAAGTACTGTGTCCCAGGCACTCCCAACATATACGTGCTTGTTGCAAGATTATCCCTATAGAATGCCGAAACGGTCCGCCTAGATAGCTATCTATCTACATATATATATATATATACATATAAATATATGCGTATATACATAACATAGAAATGACGCCCTAATTTAGCCCTCTCTTTAGAAGTCCTTACAAATCTCTCGGCACCCGTCACAGGGAACGGATTTCGAAAAAGGGTTTACAACAGTGCTCCCGCAAGGCAGTGATTCCTCTTTGTTAGAAGTCATGCAAACACGACAGAATTCTTGACCCTAAACCGTACATCCTATCCTAACCCTAAACCGAGCCACACAACAAACATCTGTGACTTGGTAGATTCATGCTCTGACTTTGGCTATCATTTTCTGGCTCTGCAATTACTGTGCCCCCTAATCCCCATGTGGTCTCGGGCATTTCCCATGCGTCCCAGACTCACTGGCGCTTAAGCAGGAGCGGGGGAGGGAATATGTGCACTATCGCACGGGATCAAACTCTGGCCATGTCATGATCACTGTTTTAATTTTGAAAGAAAGCCAAGTGCGGCCTACCTTCTCTACGTGGCACTTAGGACCCGTACTAAGGTTTAACCGACCCTAGAGGTATCTATCATAGAAGTACAGAGGAATCCCAAAGGGTTAAGGGTCACAGATCCAAGCGGACCATTGAAGGTGAGGTGGGGCAAGGTCAAGATAAGTTGCCCGGTAGATGCGGTCTTTAGGGTTTAGGGACCCTAAGCCCGACCCCTAAACCCTTAACCCTTAAACCCTAAAGAGGGGTCCACTCCCTGATTCTGCCTTTAAGCAACGGTAAGTGATGTAAAGGCCTAAAAGGACAGTTTAGTAATCTTTAAGCTGTAGGGTTGCGAAAATTATGTTGAGGTCTGTTTGAGATGCCCTATACCATAATTACACAAGGAATCTAGGACCATACTGTTGGAAATTATTGAATAAGTACCTACAGTAGAGTCCTAGATTATGGTATACGGCGTCTCATAATGATTGAATTTCTACAGAAACCTAGGCCTAAGCCCTAAACCCTAAATGAGACCTTACCTTCCCGCTTGCGGGCCTGCTTCATCATCTTGGTCTATCTGCACGCCTGGCAATACTTGAGTTTAGGCGTTAGGGTTTCGGGAGAAGTATAGTCCCCCTCAGGTAGACAGAACATGAGGCTTGTATTTGATTTGTATAAGGGTAATAGAAAAGACAATGGAAACTACTATTTAGGCTTTAGGGGTACTCCTTACCGGGATCCTGCTAACAAGCATGATGTCTTATTGCTTGGGGGTGTTGCTCATTATTGATATTAGAAAATGGAAACGATATTCAACAATGGCCCGAATTAGAGGATTTCTCAAAATCGGGTGCCCTTGGAGCTGCAGACCGTAGCATTTTTTAAACATGCACTTTTTGGTGCCCTCAGGAGCTCAAGCAACAGCACGCAAAATATTTACCATCCCAAACCCTAAAGACAACCACATGCCGCCAAATGCTTCTATGCCCCCAGTCCTCAGCACTTTGCATTGCAAACCCTAAACAACTTAAGTGCCCACAAGGGATGGCAGTGATACTTCTATGCCTGGGGGGAGACATGGGCCGAGGAAAAGGGACCCCATAGCCGCTTTCAAATCCGCATACGGGCTGTTCTCAAAATTATGGGCCCCCTGTGGTAGTAGATGATAATTAATTCGGGACCTTGGTTTTTTTTAAACAAAAATTCAGGTGTACCCAAATAGGACCCTGATTTCGGGAAGTACCCAGAGCCCAAAACCCACAACCCTTAAACTCCAACAATCCTAAACCCTAAACCTGTCTTTAAGGTTGGGGCACCTACCCCCACTTGAGCCATAGTCGAAACTCCTAGCATCCCCCTTAAGAAACCCTATAATACTCCCCTATACTCCCTTATATGACCCCCTTTTAGGAGTTTACAAGCCTTAAACCCTAAACCCTATACTATATAATCCTCCATATAACCAACCTTTAAAGAGTTTAGACCACACCTTAGAAGGACCCCCCACCCTGTAGTAGTGGTATAATAGGAATATGAGAGGACCCTACTATAATCCTTACTATCCCCTATAGTCACTATCCCTAAACCCTAAACCCTAAACCGGTCCTCCTAGACCATACCCCACTTGGGCTCCGGCTCCGAAAACAGCTTCGAGCTTCGGCAGGAGATTCTCTGAGCCACGTCGATAGGCAGACACACTCTTAGGGGGGCTATAGGGAAAATTCTTAAAGGTTTAGGGCTACAGGGATAAGGGTTTAGGGTTGTAGGGTTTTAGGGTTGTAGGGTTTTGGGTGGGATGATACCCCAATTTTTGCGACTCAAATGGAAAAGAAAATGGAAAATAACATGGAAGCTGGGATAATTATAGGCAATATTAGTGGATATGTTGGGATACTGGAAAACAAGATGGAATCTCGTATGATAGATGGGGTATAAGTTGAGGTTATATTAGAGGGGGTATAAAGGGATACTGGAGATAATATGGAATTTACTGGGTGTAGGGTTCAGGGTTTGGAGTACCTGAGCGCTTAGGATTGAAGGCTTTTGGAATTAATTAAGAATTTGGGTTTCAGGTCTTTGGGGAGAACCCTAGACCTTGAACCCTGAACCCGCAGCCCCGTTAAGCCTTGATAAGCCCGACTCAGCTTCTGGCGACCCACCTTGTAGGTTTGGGGGTTTTGGTTTCAAAGGTTTGGGGATTTTGGGTTCATGAGTGTAGGGTTTAGGGTTCTGGGGGTTTAGGGCTTAGGGTTTAAGGGTACATGGTTTAGGGGTTCAGGGTTTAGGTTCAACGCATGAGTAGTTCTTTTTTGCTGGTTGAATATTGGGGGCTAGAGTGTCCCACTTGGGCACATCTATCCTAAAACCCCCTAAGCCCTATAATAACCCCGAATATAACCCCTAATATAACACCTGATATAACCCCTATATACCCTTATATAACCCCTGAAGCCCCCTAGGCCCTAGACCCGGAGCCCTGGTCAGCTTCCTGAGCTCCACTTTGCATCATTTGCATCATCTTTCTGAGACCCTTGCACCCATGGGTTCTCCCTCCCCCCCTTTCAATACACTTCCCCCCGTCCCCCTACACCAAAATTAGGGTTTAGGGTTTAGGGTTTAGGGTAGGCATCGTTCACCCTGGATGAGCTTTTGGAAGGGAGAACCTTAGGGGTGATCCTGGGGGACGGGGGGGGGTGGTAGGGAACCCATACTTGGAGGTTCATTGTACTT
>CAJNIZ010047856.1:10337-29660 GCA_905231905.1 Symbiodinium pilosum | reverse complement strand
GACCCCTCACTTAGTTTAGCGTGTAGGGTTTAGGGATTAGAGTTTAGCGTGTAGGGTTTAGGGTTTAAGTTTTAAGGTTTAGGGCTTAGGATTATAAACTATAAGTAGCAGGTAAAACCACAAACCATTAACACCGATCCCCTGAATCACGTGATCCCAAAGAATCCAACCTTGAATCAAAACAATAAACCTTGAACCGTAAACCCTGGCGCCCATATAAACTTGTGACTAGTTAGGGCTTTCAACTTTCCTTAGCTTTGCAATGGTAAGCTCGAAAATGACCCCCTCCCCAAACCGTAAGTAATGGTAATAAACTGTAGGAATCCCATGCCGCCCTATACCCTAACCCCTAAGCCCTAAACCTTTCTAGCTCCTTAAACCTCTAAACCTTAAACCCCCAAACCCTAAGCCCTACCTTAGACCCCAAAGACCTTAAGTTTTAGGATTTCATATAGAGACTTATACTACAGGGTCCTAAAACTGAAGATCTTTTGGAGTCTAAGGTACACCCTACGAATCCCAACACCCAACCCCGCCAAACCCCTAAACCCTAAAACCCTAAATCCTTAAACCCCTAATCCCTAAGCCTTAAACCCTAAACCCCTAGATCCCTAACTCTCTAAGCCCTAGGCCCTGAGCCCTAAACCCCTAAATCCCTAAACCCCAAAACCCTAAACCCTAACACCCTAGCCCCTAAAACCCTAAAACCCTTAAAGCCCAAATCCTAAACCCCTAAAGCCTAAGCCCTAAACCCCTAAATCCCTAAACCCCTAAAACCCAAAATCCTAAACTCTAACCCCCAAACCCTTAAAACCCTTAAAACCCAAAACCCTAAACCCCTAAACCCAAAGCCCTAAAGCCCTCAACCCTATGAATCCCAAGCCCCAAACCCCCAGGAATCCCATGACGCTGGTATGCCCAAAGTGGCTGGCCTGGTGCTGTTGCATCCGACGCTCGGCATCTAACAGCTAGCCTGGATCCTCTTTAGGGTTTGCGGGTTAGGGTTTAGGGTTTCAGGATTTTAGGGATTTAGGGTTTAGGGTTTAGATTTTAGGTTTTAGGTTTGTAGGGTTTAGGGTTTACCTGGACCCTCTAATGTAGCTCTTTTTTGGATTTGGTACAGTTTTTGGGTTAGGACTCTTGTTGGGACTAGCAAGAAGGTACTACATCGGAGGGCCTAGGTCAGGTAGGGCCTTGGGCTTTGGCAGGGGTTCAATGTGTCAGGGTTTGGGGCTTATGTTTCAGAGTGAAGAGGTTTTGGGTTCAGATTTCAGGGTTTAGGAGTTTAGGGTCTAGGGGTTTAGGGTTTCGGGTTGTGGGCTCAAGGTTTAAACGGGTATCAGATGTACGGCCAAGGGCTGGCTTTTGGGGTTTGCAGGTTAGGGTTCAGGGGCCTAGGAGGTTCCAGAGACCCCAAACTACCTACAGTTTTGCGAATCTATAGTATAGTTCTTCAAATGAAATCCTCAAACTGAATGTCTTTGGGATCTAAGGTCGCGCTTATAATAGAGAGTGCAGGGTTCGGGTTCAGGGCGTAGGGTTTCGGGTTCAGGTTTTCCAGCGTAGGATTTAGGTTCAGGGTGCTGGTCTTCGGGTTCAGGTTGCTGACACACCCAGAAGCAGTCTTCAATAGGGGGTCATATTAAAGGTCTTTTATGTACCATGTTCTAAGCTCCTTAAAGGGGGTTATATAGGTGAGCAGTATATGGGCTACTGAGGGGGATACTAGGAGTTCAGATTACGGCTCTGATATATTTATTTATATATTTGTTTATTTTTTTAAATATTTATTTGTTATTCACCTTCTGATTCCTAGCCAGCTGTTACTGAGTGGGGGTGGTGTTCTTAGGGGTTCATGTTCCAAGGTGTCCGGTTTTAGGTCCAGGGTTTGCGTGTTTCTTTTGTGTGGCTGGTCACTCAACTACGCACATACACATGATACATGTAACTGTATATGTATGTGTAAAATATGTATACATATATATATATATAATATGGCGCAGCAAAGCAAAAATCATCTGCGTGGCATTTTAGTGATGGCACCCCTAGGCCCAAAACTCCTGAACCCTCGACCCTAAACCCTAAACGCTAAACTCTAAACCCTAGATACCCTGACTCCTAATCCTTAAGCCCTAAATCCGGAAGCCTAGCCTCCGTGAACTCAGGTGGCGTGGAGACCCAGGGCGACGACCCATGGGCCGCCTATGCCATAGGCACAAACCAAGGCCTTTGCATTGGGGTTGAGAATTTACCTGGACCCTCTAACGTAGTTCCTTCATGGGTTTGGTAGGGTTTTTTGGTTTGGACTCTTATTAGGACTAGCAAAAAGGTACTACATTGGAGGGCCTAGGTAGGTTTTTAGAGCTTAGCGGCTAGGAATCCAGTGTTGAGGTTCAGAGATTCGCGGTTCCCGAAAAATAAGCACCAGACCTTGAACGCGGTGAGGTTTAGGGTTGAGGGACTGGCCATGAGTTGGAGACCACCTGCAATGCCTTCTGTACTTCCAACGCCCAAACATTTTTGTTGGTTGCCATGCTCTTTTTGTGTTTTCGCTGCGTCAATTCCCCTACTGAAGACTAAGAGTAGTACCAGTCAACTTAGCAAAGCCGTGATGGTAGTAGTCGCAGGAATACTGGCAAGAATGATGTTTACCAGGTAAGCGTTCATGGAAACCATTATAGTCATATCATTGTAGCAGGGTCTTAGTATATGGAGTGGGGAACCGTCTTATTAGTTGAGGGCCGCGGGCTTTAGGATTCAGAGCCTCGGGTCCAGGGTTGAGGGTTCAGGGCTCAGGGTCGGGGTTTTATTTAGGCTGCACCTTAAACCCTAAACCTAAGCGTGCTTCGCATGAGTTGACGGGCAAAGATCCTCATAGGTGTGAATTTGCTTTCT
The DNA here is from genome assembly GCA_905231905.1 of Symbiodinium pilosum. Classification (NCBI taxonomy): domain Eukaryota; class Dinophyceae; order Suessiales; family Symbiodiniaceae; genus Symbiodinium; species Symbiodinium pilosum. The sequence continues at coordinate 26,765 of CAJNIZ010047856.1, read as the reverse complement.
GGTGTTGTTTCCCTGGATTTTGGGACCATTCTGTGTACAACGGTTTAGGGTTTAGGGTCATGGAAGCCTGGGGGGGTTACATTGGTTCCTGTAAGGGCTATGTGGGCGCCTTATTGGGGGAACCTTTCGGCGGTGAGACCTTTAGGGTGCAACCCTGGCCCCCTAGACCCCAAACCGTTTGGGCTGTTGTCTAAACTCCTCACAGGGTGTGATATGACATGAGGGACCTTTAATAGGGTTTCAATTTTAGGGTTTTTTAAGGGGGATACGAGGAGTTTATGGGTATAGCTCAGTTGGAAGTTCGGTAAGGGTTTTGAAGCTGAGGTTTCAAGGTGAAGGCGCCCCAGTCTTGCAAGGCAATCCAGCAGCCATGAACGTTGGCAATGTGAGCATCTGCGCTGAAATTGGGTTTAGCGTTAGGCCATGCGAGCAACTGGGTTGTAATAGGTGTTTCCAAAAACTTCGGTTTTCCAAATCACATATAGGTTTTAGGACTTGGGGGTTTCAAAAAAAGGCGGGGTGCGTTCTTTGTGAGTGCCTACAGTAAGCAGTCTAGTCTATTGGGGTTGATGTAAGGGCGCCCTAACCATAGAAATTACCACCTGGTTTTGTATGCTTGGATTTTGATGGGTTGTGGGGGCTGGGGTAAACCCTATACCTGATTCGGGTGGATTTAGGGATGGTGGACAAAACATGAGGGAGGCGCGGGCGGCTGGCAAAGGATACTGGGGTTGGGGGTCCTCCCTGAACCTAAACCCAAGTTAGGGATTAGGAGTCCCTTGAAATGGGCGACTAGGGAGAATGTGCAGGGTAGGTTTTGGGTTTCAGAGGTCCCCTTTAGAGAGGTGGCTACGGAGATATGGGCAGGTCTTTGCTCAGAATAACCCATTCTGATAATAGCGAGCCCCAGTACGCTCTTATAACCTAATAGAACCCTGAAATCCGTAGATTACACAATTTTGAGAAACTCTTTCATAAACCGGGCTGAACCCGAAAAGCCTTGCAGCCTACGAGGCATGCGGCTCAACAACAACGATACTGCATGGAGCGACGGCACGCTAGTCTGGATCACCCAGGTGCCGGGTGCTGAAGTTTGTTGTCTAGCCGCAGCAAGCCAACATGAGGGTTCAGGGATCATGAGGGTTTACAGTTTAGGGACTAGGGTGAGGTTTGGGGATTAGGGTTTAGGCATACCAAGGACCATTAAGGGTGGACACCGTTGTCCCTCTGCTAGTTTACAGTCCCTAATGCATTCCCTAATAAGAGCGCATGTCCACTACTTCTATGAGAAATATTATTGACTGTGGCTCATATGGTTGAGGGTCAGGGGTTTCTGTGTTCAGCATTCTGGGTTGCTGCTAGGCAACTTGAATTAAGTAACCATATTATGGGTATTCAATAAATACAAGGGTTTCCGTTTTATAGTTACCCTAAACCCTGAATGTCCTAAACCCTAAACCCTATATTCGGCATAGAATATACCATCGTTATAGTAAGCTAAATACAGGAATTTGTATTCTAGAAGCCCCAAACCCTAAATGCCCTGAACCCTAAACCCTATACATACCAATACATACCATCATTATTGTAACCTAAATTAAGCTCCTTAACAGCAACCCAGGTATTTCAGGGTTTCACGTTTTGAGGCTCGGGGCTAATGTATGAGGGAGGTAGAGTTTGAGGCCTCGCGACTCCACCAAAACGAAGCCTGAAGTTCGGGTTTAGGGGTGTTAGGGGTTTAGGGGCCTAGGGGTTTTAGGGGTTTGAGGGTTTTACGGGTTCAGGGATTAATTGTTCAGGGTTTCGGGTTCAGGCTTTGGGGGTTTAAGGTTTAGGGCTCCGCAACCTGTAGAGTACTGTAGAGGCTGAATTCTTACCAAAAAAGCATGATCAGGTTCATTTGAGGCACCCTCTGCCATGGGAGCTAGAGTCTAACCCCGCAAAGGGGGTTATATAAGGGACGACTATAGGGGATATTAAGGGGGCTACCAGGAGTTTACTCTATCCTTCACGTAATTGTACAAGAAACCCAAGATCAGAATACTGCTTCTTATTTAGACCCTTACAAGAAGGCGCCCCCTAGTTACATATGATTAGTCCTCTAACTAGAGCTTATGTAACTTATAACCTTAGTTATCCTAAGTCATAAGCCAAGTTATAACTAGGGGGCCCCTCCCTGTATGTGAGCCCACATCCCTACACTCCGATGCCTAAACCTGAAATCCTGCTTCGAGCGCTGAATCCTCCCATGAGCAAACATCATGGATATTTAAAGGGGGTTATAAAGGGGATTATATAGGGGAGTGTTATAGGGGTTATTAAGGGGGACACTATGAGTTTAGACTATAGCTCATGTGCAGGAAGCAAATAGGGGTTCGATGTGGTCATACAGGGTTCAGGGTCAGGGTTTTCGATGCTTTCAGCGACCCCGAACCCCATAAAACGACCGCTGGCTTATCATGTGATTCTCATGAGGTCCTTCTTTGGGTTTGGGGCTACCAAAATCCGCTTAAATATCGCCCGGACAGGCATGGAACCCCTAAGAGGATCCCCTGGTTGACATAAGGATTGTTTTGGGGGTTCCATGCCGGGTTAGGAAAGCGTAATGCCCATGGGCATCATGGGCCTATATACATCATATGTTGCTAGCCCAAGGGGTTTTAGGGGGTGTAGGTCTTAGAGTTTAGGGGTTTAGGGCTCTAAGAACCTAAAGCCTCAACCCCGAACCCTGGAGACCATCCATGCCTTGACTTTACAATCCTGGGCGTACACGCCCAAAGCCTGCACATAGAACAATCCCCCTAAGGGTCCAAGGACCCAAATAGTAGGGCTTTAGGGCCCAAATGTCATAAATAGTATAGTGCTTGGGCTTTAAAACCCTATTATTTGGGTCCTTGGACCCTTAGAGTCCTCTCTAATCGCCTTGATCCGAAGCCCCAATGCGGTTTAGGGTTCGGGGTTTAGGGTTTTGGGCCCGGATCTGAGCTCAAAATCCCTACGCCGTGGTCGCTGAACAACAGCTCGTATGAGCCCCTACTCCCTTAACCCTGAATAGTAGTTTCCATTTTCTTTTCCATTGTCTCCATATAACCCCAATATAACCCCATAAACATCCCTAAACCCTAAACCCCTGCCAGTTGCACAACTACGCCGCGCGCCTCTACCAGTGCGCTGGGACTTCAGACCGCGAGGCTCTCTACGAGCCTTTTCTAGACCACCTCAAGCTACTGGGCCTTGGACAGTTTAGGGAGTTTAGGGTTTGGGAGGTTTAGGGGTTAGGGTTTGGGGTTCATGGTTCAGGCTTTTTGGTTTAGGGTTCACCGTTTTCTACGGGGCCTTAGCGCGTGGGTTTGCACAGTCAAGCGTCGCATTCACAGAGATTCTTGGCCCCAATATACGGTAAGATTTTGTTATCCTCCTTCGGACAGTGAGCTTTACAAAAATAGCACGATCTTACTTGGTTCAACAGTTCGACCACCAGAAAAGCATTGCCCAGGTATCTCCATTGTGCTCAGTGGTAGGGGGATACACTGCTATGGGGTTGAGGGTGTAGGGATTGAGGTTTTTATCTGAATGACTCGCTGACATACGAACCAGAACCCTAAACTTGAAACCCCCTAAACCCTAAACCCCGAACATCCTTGGTCATTCCCCAGGTAAGGATCTCAAGCCACAAGGAATGATATCTATGCGGGGCTCTATACAAGTCGACCAAAAGGCCTTTCAGGGCTTAGGGTGTAGGCATACAGCCGGCCACTCACGTCTATTTGGGGGTTTCCCAAAATTGGGGGGTACCTTTTTAGGGGTCCCTATAATAAGGGTTATAGTGTTTTGGTATCAATATTGGGGTTCCCCTTATTTAGGGAAACTACCATTTAGTACAGTAGGGGCCTAGACGATTACCGATATTGCGGTTGCATATTCATCGCATAGGGTGCCTCAAGTAGCCCTTAAAATGATACGGTGGATGGAGCAACTCTTGCACCACGCAGGTCTCGCAACATGTTGCAATTCCAAGGGTCGCAGTTTTTTCAGGTGGTCCAAGATTTCCTCCATGCACGGTAACGTTTTAAAGCTCTCTTACCCCAACCCCCACCCAAGTCCTTAACCCCCTAAATCGTAAATCCTCAGCCCTCAGCCCCGTACATCCTAATCTTCGGCCCCTTTGCTGCATGCCTCTCTCTTGAGCCTTCCAGGTTCCTTTGCCGAAAGTGGGAGCAACACTGGAACGTGGTGGCTGTCGAGGTCTTGAACGAGCCTCCGCTAGGCTCCAATTTTGGGGGTGGAACCCTAAATCCCCCTAAGGGTCCAAGGACCCAAATAATTGGGTTTAGGGTTTAGGGTTTAGGGGATGGAACCTTAAACCCTACCCAAAGGCTCCAATGTGGCTCCTTTTTGGTCTGTTATGGTTTTTTGGTAAGGGATCCACCCCCAAAATTTTGGGGGTGGAACCCTTAACCCTAAACCAAATAAACAACTCCTAAGGGTCCAAGGACTCTTTTTTTTGGGATGGAACCCTAAACCCTACCCAAAGGCTCCAATGTGGCTCCTTTTTTGGGTCTGTTATGGTTTTTTGGTAAGGGATGATAATATACCACCCAAAAAGGAACTACATTGGAGCCTTTGGGTAAACCAAATAAACAACATCAGGATCTAGGCTCAGATTGCGGGGGGTTTAGAGTGGAGGTGAGGGAATGTGCATCAAATTACCATGTGGGTCGTATGTATAGCCTTACTTATCTCCATTCTACGTCGCCCTCAGCCCTAGATTCCAAGCCTAAAATCCAAGCCCTAAACCCTGAACCATCACCCTATTATAGTAGTTGCTACAAGCAACCCAAGTTTGAGCGAGGGGACACCTCCCTGTAGACTCTCAGATTGCAAGTCCGCAGCCCAATAAGGTACTTGGGCTTAGGGTTAAAGGTTCAAGTTACTTTGATTTAGAGTTGAGGGTTTAGGGGGTTGGGGAATGGGAATGGCTGTATAGGTTTGGGGAAGTATTAAACACCTGTGTCTATGGGGCATTCTCACATTTACTGTGGTGTTGTCGGCTTTGGGGTATCCTACCCACCAGGGCTCGTACATCTTTCGGGACCAAATAGACAACTTACCATGTAAACAAGCCCTAATACACCCCTTTCTACCCGATTAATTATGTAGGCCTACGCCGCCCTACGTACCTGCCCTAAGCCCCACATCCGAAGCCCTCAAGCCTGACTTTAAGGGTCCGAAGTGTATACCTATCATCTATACCGGAGGAGGAGCCCCCAGCGGAAAATAATCAGGGTTTAGGGTTTAGGGCCCTAATATCATCTTTTTCTCCTTCATAATCACTACTACTGAGTGGGGAGTCCACCTAATATCTACCCCAAACCTTTCCTATAGCAATTGCTAGTATAAGAACGGCAAGGTATGCAATTATTGTATACTGGAAGCTTCAGGCCCTGAACCCTTAAACTTCTCGGTTGCTCCCAAATTCCCTAAACCCTAAACCCTTAAGGTTACTCCTAATCCTCCCCTAAAACCCGAAATCCTTAACCCTTCACCCTAAGCCTTAAACCCTTAAGCCTAAACCCTAGACCCTGCACGAAACCCTAAGCCCTACTTGGAGGTCCGTTGTACTTATAACTTATAATCTACTTAGTTAGTGTCGTTATAACCCAATCATATCTTGCGTAGCTGTGGTTATGGGATTTGTAACTGGGTTATAACTACAGTTGCTAAGTAGGTTACAAGTACAACGGACCTCCAAGTAAACCCTAAATCCTAAACCTTAAATCCTAACCCCTAAGTACAACCATTAATATCATAGTATTTGAACCCTAAAGCCTTATTATTTGGGTCCTTGGACCTATAGTTTCCTGAGCCCCGTGTACCAGGTGGACTTCCGAGCTGCCGACAGTTCGTGACCAACCGCCGGAACTTGTTTGACCTCTATGCGGTGCCTCGGTTAGGGGTTTAGGGTGTACGTAGGGTTTAGGGTTTAGGGTTTACAGTTTATGGGTTATACCTACTGATTAAGGGGTAAGTACTATTAAGCCGTAGGTAATTGGGGTTTAGGGTTTAGTGTTCAGGGTTTGGGTTATGTCTGGGTCATTGTTGTCATATACTTCTGATATTTCAACCCGCCCCTCCCATGTTGAATAATCCGGGGCCCGAAAAGTATTTTGGATTACTTGGAGGCCCATGGGACTTATAGTAATTACTTATAAGTGGGATAATAGCCCTACTCATAATTGGGGTAACCCCTATAAGACCATTTAGGGGATTATAAGGAAGATTATACACCCACTTATAAGTAGTTGCCAAGTCCCATGGGCTTCTAAGTAGGGTGGGAATGTTCAGTGAAAGAATGAGATAGGGCTACCTTCAGCAGCCTTGTAAAATCTGATTGAAATCTGTTTTTTACTGAAGCAGCCGTACTTAACCAGGAAAGAGCGGGATGCGTAATAGATCATTCGCTTGAATTAGGTGATGCATGAATCATTATAACCCTAGAAGCCCAGTTACCTGTACATTGGGTTCCTGTCCTTAAGACCCTATATAAATTTGCATTATCTGTAACCCAAGGACCTACTATATGGGTACCTGGGCTTCTAGGGCAAAGTTGGTGGATTGGAATCTCACTAGCTAACTGAGCAAAGGAGATCCCTAATGCTAATTCGAATTCCTTACTGTCGCTGTTATACCAAACAGCCGGTAAACACCTTCAGAAAACATTGAGAACATATGAAATCAAAGAGATCCGTATTTTCTATTTGATATCCTTTACATTCTGTATATAAAGTCCCAGAAATCCCCAGAACAAAAACACATGTAAAACCATAAAGACCTGGGCAAGGCCGCGGGGCAATCCCTACTTCCATTTGATTCCCATGAGAACCCCCCTCCTACTGACTTCAGACCACCCCTACTTGATCATTATGGTGATCCTGTTTGGCCTTTTTTCTGTTTTTGTCCTGCAATATCAGACGTCCTTTTCAGGATTTGTCGGCCGGGAGATATTGTTCAATATTCGGGGGGGCTTTAGTATGTTTGTGGACGGAGAATGTACTACCCGAATGCAGAACTAGTTAAGTTGAGAGTAAGTTCAGGGCTGAAGGAGCCAAAATAGCACGGGTTCCACGGGCCGCGCTTTGTCTCATTCACTTCCGCCGCGTTTTGGGTGGAAGACCCAAACGCACAGCCAACAAAGAACATGGGCTGGGGTTCACCACGTGGTTGCATGCTGCCTGTGGGCGACTGCGTGGCAAAAAAAAAACATGGGTGGTTGTCAAAATTAGGGATCATAGGGACTATACTGGGGTTCTATGGGGATAATGGAAAAGAAAATGGAAACTATTATATTGGGGTTAAATATGTACCCTATTAGTCCATTTTTGGGTACCCTAGATATTAGGTGCCGTATTACAAAAGGGAACCAAAAAGGGACCATAATTTTGACAACCACCCCACGTGTTCCCTTCAAAGCTTGCTTGGGGCGATCTTGCTCCGGTTTGAAGGTCAAGCTTGCCAAGCGGCTCCCTAAGGGTCCAAGGACTGAAATAGTAGGGTCCCTTCCAAGGGTTCTAGGGAGATATAAGGATATATGGGGACTACACAGGGGTTTATAGGAAGCAAATAATAGGGTTTTGGGCCCAAATACTATATACTCTGAATGGTATTTGGGACCTAAAGCCCTAATAGTTGGATCCTTGGACTCGTAGGGACTGTGTACCTTCTGGCTCACGGGCGTCTCCCGCAAGGCGATGCCGTCATGCGCATCGAAGTCTGCCGCTGTTTAGGGTTTAGGGTTCTAGTAGATAGAATGTGGGGTATACGGGGATCTTGTTATAACATACTCATAGCCATATTCGATCTACTTCAGGTGGACTATAGGGTCGCGCGCTAGGGTCTTGAGGTGTTGCCACGGCTGCTTCAGGACAGAGGGTATTACTGTCGAGGCGCCCTTCTGCACGTTGTTTCATCTTTACTCTTGCAACCCTTCTTCCATCAACAGTAAGCCCTGAAACCTAGACCCTAAACCCGAGACTCTATTCCCAAAGACCTAAACCCTACAGTAACCCTAAACCCTAAACCGCTGTGGCTTTGATATTATTGGTAGGAATTCCGTTAAGGTCCAGGCATGGACAAGTAGGGTTTAGGGTTTCGGCATGAAACGTATAGGTGGTTCGAAATAGCTATAAGGATATATGGGGACTATACAGGGATTTATAGGACCCAAATAATAGGGTTTAGGGCCCAAATACTATATACTCTGAATGGTATTTGAGAAATTGATCCCTATACTCCGACACAAAGAACCCCCTGTGATGTCCCCTACTAAGGCCTCCTTGCGCTCCTTAATTGCTGCTCCTAAATTTAGGGTTTAGGGGTTCAGGATTTAGGGTTTTAGGGTTTAGGGTTTAGGGTTTTGCTGCTGATAGGGACCCCCAAACATGGAGTCCCCGTAGGACTTCTTTAGATATCTTCCGCATCACGCTGAGCTACTTCATCTGCGAAAAGTGAGCATGTCTCGAAGCATCCTAAGCCCTGCACCTGTAGCCTGAGATCTTGAGCCCTTTAGCCCAAGACTCTTTCTCCGAAAAAAGTATAGCAACGTCTCCTACATGGACAGTTTGTTAAATTCTTTGTAGGGCCCCTTGTGAGCTTCCGTTGTTATTTTTGGGAGTATGCTTGCGTGCTGAGGCCTTGCTCGAAGATCTGGACAAAAGCGAACCGCCCGTCCGGGCCCCTCTCGCCATTCAGGACCGTATAGTAAACTGCAAACCCGGAACCCTAAACCCCAAACCCTCAATCCTAAGCCCTATACACCCTAAACCAAGACTTATAATCTCACATTCTATCTAAAGTTTCTAAAAATTAGCGGTCTCCTGTCAGTGGAGCCCCAGTCCAGTAGTAAGACCTGTAGTAGTGTTGGGAACCTATATTGGGACCCCCATAGTTCTCTTCAACACGCATCCAGCAACCCGGAATGCAACCTGTACGAGGGAATCCCTACCTTTTCTATACTTGTCTATGTCCTCAACTCTTCTGGGAGGTTTAGGCTTCAGGGCTCAGGGTTGGGGACTCCGCAATCAACAATGTAGAGTAAGAAAATGTGTTTTGGGGGGCATGGCACTTTCCAAGAATGATATCATCTTGCCTTGTTCAACCACCAGAACATCACCCTCAAAATCCTAAACCCCAAGTCCTCGCACCCACACTTTAACCCCAAAACCCTAAATCCCAAACCCTGAAGCCTAACCCCTCCTCACACCTTAGCCCCAAACGGCGTAGACCCTTTCCGAAGCCCCTTGAAGGATGGCTTCGGTTCCCTGGCAAAAGCCTCTTGCCTGATGCGGCTGCTTTCCTGCATCCCTGTTTCTGGCAAGGCCAAGAAGCAGCTGCAGGAGTGGCTTCGGGGATTATGTGGTAATTTCCTAAAATAGGGTGACCCCAATATAGACCCCAATATACTATAATCCTTATTATGGGGACCCCCAAAATGGTACCTCTAATTTTGGGAAACCCCCATGTAGTTTGGCCTTCAAGTCGTTTTGGAAGGGTCCCTTTGCACATGGGGGAGAGAGAGAGAGAGGTGTATATATGTTTATGTCTATATATAAAATATACATATATATATATACATATGCATACATACGGAGCGATAGAGAGTTTAGGTTTCAGTGTTTGTGATTACGGTGTATAAGCGGTTAGGCTTTTGGAAGCTGGGTTCGGATGTAGACGTTTGGGTTCAAGGACCTCCCCGGAACCCATGCCTTTATAGATACCACGATTGTTCTCAAGCAATCACCTCCAAGGCAAGCACCTTTTGTTAAGCAAAACGTGGTAGTTTGGGAACACCTTTCTGTAGTTTTACCCTGCACCCTGAACCCAAATCGCGTGTAGGGATATATGTTTGGGGATTCGCGATTTAGGGAACTATGAAATTTGGTTCCATTTCGGGATGGGTGGGTTTAGGGCTTGGCGTCCTAAACCCTCAACCCTTAACGCAGGGTTTCAGGGTTCATGTAGGGTGTGCGAGATCAGGGCCTAGTGAGGCAGAGTTGATTGGGTTAAGAGTTTCCTTTTCCAACTTCCCGTTTAGGGTTGAATGCAACTTCCGGTTGAGGGTTCAATGAGAACCCCCAGACAGGGAACCCCAAGAATAGAGTAGAATATAATAAGAATGTACCTACCCGATTTGCCTACCCGACCCGTATACTTCTCTTATATTCCTATATTCTTTGGGTTCCCTTCTCGGGTAAACCCTAAACCCTGAACCTTCTATCCTTGCAGGAGTGGGGGCAGAAGAACCAGCTCATCTTCAGTGTCCACTGGCACCTGGGTCAGCACTAGCATTAGGGTTCAGGGTTTAGGGTTCCCCATCGGCTGAGGTTTTCAGGTTTCAGGCTGAACAAGAATTGAATCCTGAAACCCTAAGAGCCTAAGAGCCTAAACCCGACTGCCTACATCCTACACCTAAGATACCCCCCCCCAAAACAACACGCCCTACACCCCAACTGTCCCCAAACCCTATATTCTACACCTTATAGCCCCTTGAATTAGATGGAATCTGGAATTCCCCAAAACCATAGTAAAAGCTCGTTGCGGATATTCCAACCTAAATCCTAAGCCCCATATTCCATCTACTTAAGGGGGAACCAATCACAAGTCCTAAACGCCACACCCAGGCATCTGGAGAGCCCAATAGCAAGTAATCGACCCTAAATGGCACCAGGACCCTTAATAGGACCCTAAACCCTAAGCACGGTAAAAACCGGAAAAACAAAATCTTAAACCCAAAAACCCTAAACCTTAAAGTAAGGGGCTACCCGGGCTCGCCAGGTATCCGGGAATCGGCTGTACAGCGCACAACTCGGTTCTCATCCCACAATCCTTCGTAGCCATGGCGAAGGAGGCTCCAGAAATTTGCCATCACAATTGAGCCATAGTCTAAACTCCTTAAAGGGGGTTATATAGGGGATTATATAGGGGACTACTATAGGGGTTATTAAGGGGGATACTAGGAGTTTAGACTATAGCTCAAGTCAGGAACAGGGTTTAGGGTTTACTTTTTGAATAGGGTTCATAGGGTTTAGTTTAGGAATAGGGTTTAGGTTTGAGGGGTTTAGTCAAAGGTTAAGAGTATGGTCCCCTAATATGGGCCCTTAGGCTTTTTAGGGTGGTTCTAGGGACTCTGAAGGGTACATGTGCGGTATTTGGTAGGTATAAAGAAAGGATCCCAGAGGTAAGGGCCCGTGCTAGGGGGCCCATGGTTTCAACCATAGATTCAGGGTTTAGGGTTCCTATAGGGAAGGAGGCTCCAGAAATTCGAGATCAGTCATTTTTTTTAAATGTGTCTATAGGGGTTATAACCCTCAACCCTAAAACCTAAGCCTTAAACCCCAAACTCTACTCCCCTGCCCCAAAGGGGACTTCAACTTAGTGTTATATGATGTTACAAAGATTAAGTGTTGGGTCCTGCGATCTCCTCGGGATTTTGCTTGGACCTTAGACCCTTAACCCTTTGGGATTCCCTTGTACTCCTAGTACACGCGGTTTAGTGTTTAGGGTTTAGGGTTGGACCTTAGTTATCGGTACTGAAAAGGGTTATACCCTTGAACCGTGAGGACGTGATCCAAGACTTGGAAGCGCAGGTTTCGGCTCTGAAGCGTCTGTTGATGCTCACGGCTACCGGCCCGGAGTTCATCGCATCTCCTACTCAATGGAGCTCGTGGACACGAGAGGAGGCAGTGAACGCTATGCAGGAAGCATTAAGCGAGGCACTGCAAAAGGCACTGCAGGATTCCTTGCAACATGTCACCATGACAGCTTGGTGTCAATGTCCAAAAAGAACACAAAGATCACGCCCAGGATCCCTACATTCCCGATGATGAGCCCAAACCTAGCTTGCAACTTCTGGTCGTATCTAAGCCCTGAGCCTGAATCCGTAGGGTGGTGGGAAATGTTGGTTTGGGATTGGGCGTGGTGAGGGTTTTCTGGGGTTTGGTCTGGGATTTGCGCACCCGGGATTCCAGAGTCTGGGTTTCCAGCTTGACAGGCCTCCAATTTGGGGTTCCGAATTGTAGGCTTCAGCCGAAAACATCTACCCCTACCTCCCTAGCCCCTCTCTGTAGACCCTACGTCCTTGAATCTTACAACCCACAATCCCGGAAGCCCTCCCCCCCCCTCCACCCTTCATCCGCCAATCCCAAAGCCATAAGCTTTGGGGGTCCTGAAAGATGACTTCAACCCGTCAATAAGGTTTAGGGTTTAGGGTTTAGGTCTTAGGGTTTAGGGTTCAGGGTTTAGGGTTCAGGGATTGACGTGGCGAGATTGGCCCTAATATCCATAAAGAACCTTCATGAATCAAGGGGGAGCCCAGCGGGGGGTAGAGAGGGGTTGTTCGGGAACCCATATTCCCTTCGTAAACCCTCAACCTTAAGCCCCAAAGCCTAACTTCACACCCTAAACCCTAAACCTAAAGCCCTATAAACCTCAAATCCTCAACCCTGAACCTTAAACCCTAATCCCTAAACCCTGAACCTAAAACCCTAAAACCCAAACCGAAGGCCCAAACTCTAGACCCTAAACCCTGCATCGCAAGTGAGCAGGAGTCGAAGGAACTTATGGCATCTTCCCCAATCTGGCTGCCTCTCGTATCAAAAAGGTTTACGTTTAGGGTCGAGGTTTAGGGTCAAAGGGTCAAGAGTTTAGGGTTCAGTGGTTGTGGTTATGTAGGGATATCTAGGGAGGTATTTGGGGTTTAGGGTTTGGTGTGTGTAGGTCTTAGGATCTAGGAGTTTTGGATCCAGGGTTTGGGCTGGTTCTAGTTGTTTTCCTTAGGCAGTAGTGTTTGGGGTGCAGGGTTTGAAGTCTACGGTTTGGAGTGGTCAGGGGTTCAGAGCTTAGGCTCTTTTGAAGCTTTGGGCTTCAGCAGGCATTTCAGGGTTCCAAACCCGTCCAGGGCATCTACGTCTGGGCTTTCGGTTGTAGGGCCCAGGCTTCAGGGAGCAGAGGTGTTACAGCCCCTGTCACATGTAGGATCTGCTTCAGGGACGTTACAACCCTAAACCCTAAGTACTAAATACTCATGTTAGCTTGGGCGACAAATTTCCGAAAGAGCCATGCATCTCTTTACGTGTGCGGGCTCAGGTTTCAGGTGCCCAAAGGTTGAGCATCTAGCAAGACATTTGGAATATTCAAATGGTTTTGAGTGTACGGGTTGAGGTTGAGGGCGCTCGTTTGGGTACGAACTCTACTTACGGCTGGTTAGCAGGGAATGTCGGAATGGATCCTTGCCGTAATCCCTAACCCGCAATACCACAATTTGTCTGTTTGTTTTCCTAAACCCTAAACCCTGGACTCTACACCCTAAGCTCAAAACCTTAAACCCTATACCTAAACCCTATACCCTGAACCATATACTGAAAACCCTAAACCTTAAGCCCTTTGTAGCTAAGGCGGGCAACTTGTAACCACCTCACTTGACCTCACCCCAGATGGAGTTTGATGTAGAGAGTATCTGAACGCTGAAGTATTTGAGCTATAGAGGGTTTAGGGTTTAGGTTGTAAGGCTTAGGCTCTAAACTTTTTAAAAGGGGTGTATATAGTGGATTATGTAGGGGACTTGTATAGGGTTTACCAAATAAACAGAACGGATGTATTGAAGATGCCTTGTCTCAATGGGTCACTGTTGTCGTGAACTTGTACTGTCGTGGCTTTCCTCTAACAGGTTTGGAAACTGTTGCTTATCAGTTGGAGTAAACCCTAAACCTAAGCTCACACCATCAACCCTACACCCCAAATATTTTGCAATAGCATTATACACAGCGTAAACATCATGTATAGGGTACCTCAAACAGACCTGGACATGATAGCTTGTTGATTTTCAGGCCCCTAGTTTAGGGTTTAGGGTTTAGGGTACCCAGGCCTTTTTGGGCCAGCTGAGGTCCGAATATTGGCTGCCATCTGCCCAAAGCATGGCAGATATGATGGCCATCTTCACCAATTCCGGCTGCGTCTGCACGACTTACTGGCAGTACCTGGGCTACGGGTTTACCCCATACGTCCTAAACCTGAATCGCAGTTTAGGGTTAAGGGTTTAGGGTTTAGGGAGTTAGGGTTTAGCGTCTTCTCTTGAAAGTGGAGTGGTCCCAGCATGATGAGACTCCAATTACGTGACCGGTCTGCATATGTAGAAGTAAGAACGCCCACCAACCACTGTTGGAAAGGTTCCCCCCCATATGTAAGGGACCATCTGGGGAAGATTTGGTATTAGGCGCTGTGTGCGTGTGAAAAGTGTTAGAGGGCCAGGTAATCAACGCAGGAGTTTCTTAGGCGAAGCTTTGCACTCCTCGAGCAGCCACGCTTTCCCGGAACTTCACAAATTCCATCCCACTGCCATTGTCGTGGGCCCTCTTCAGGACTCCCAAAGCATTGCCTACATAGATTTTCGGAAAACTTCCATCTACCCAACCCCAGACTCCGAGCCCTGTAGACCCCAAAGCCTTAAACCCCTAAACCCTAAACCAACTAAGTTACGTGGACACCAAGTACACCCAGACGGGCGGCTGGTTCAAGTATCCTCCCTCGGTGGGGCAGTGGGAGGGATACGAGGGGTTTAGGGGTTTACTGGGTTGTCATGAAGGAACTGGAATTAAGAGACCATGGTATGGGATATAGTCTAAACTCCTTCAACGGGTTATATAGGGGATTATGTAGGGGACTACTATAGGGCTTATTCAGGATGATACTAGGAGTTTTGACTATAGGATATAGTAAATAATCGGGCTTCCTCATTCTACTGATATTTTTCGAAATTCCTTAACAGCAGCCCAGTTTTGGCTTACAGCTTGAGGGTTGGGGTTAGTATTTGACAACGGGTTTGTAGAGGTTGAGCTAGAGGTGCTTCAAGGGCAGCATGGAGTTATAAAGATCCGTATGTTCCATGCTATGCAATCCCATTCTTCCCTACCCGAAACCCTAAACCCCAAGCCCTAAACCAAGAACTGAGGGTTCAGGGCTTGGGATTGAGGTTTCAAGGTTGCTCAAGGAACCTGAGTATCTATATGTGGGTTTCCTCAAATTAGGGGTACCTTCAGAGGGGTTATCTAGGGATATATAGGGATGTATAGGGTTTAGGGATGAGGGTTTAGGCAGATGAGGATGGGTAGTGTCACTTCTACGCATTTGTTTTGCGTGTGTTAGATAGCCTTAGTAATACATGTTCGCCAAACTGTACCAACCCATACCTCAGGGATATGTGTTACCAACGGGCAACAGGCTTATCGCAAGGAGAAGTGATTAACTAGCGGTTTAGGGTTTAGAGTTTAGGGCCGAAACCCTGAACTCTCTAAACCTTGAACCTTCAAGCCTAATTTCTGAAGCCCCTTTTTGCCAAGCAGTTGTACACATCGTCAAATCTAACACAGGCGACCGCTCCGACTCTGAATCCCCAAAGCCTACACCCCGAAACCCTAGACTTGTAAAATCTGCGTCTATAGCCCCTAAGGGTCCAAGGACCCATAAGGTTTTAGGGCCCAAATACCAGTAATACTATAGCATTTGGGCTCTACAACCCTGTTATTTGGGTCCTTGGACCCTTAGGGAAACCTAGCTTTGGAAAGTCCGTTGTTTCTCCAAAGCCTTCAGCCCTGAACCGGCAACCTAAAACCCAAGCCATAGCATATGATCCACATCCCCAAAGACATCACTCAAGTCCTAAAAACCTGGACTCTAGACGCCGAAAACCCAAAAATCCTAAACATTCCAAACCCTAAGCCCTAAACGGTTATTAGGGTTTAGGGTTTAGGGTTTAGGGCCTCCAACCTTTTCCTGCCAACTTACTGGTGAGCAAGGGAGATGGGAAGAGTGGATCGGCAGAATCATCATTAAGAAGTCCCCTTAAACCCCCAACCCCCAAACTTAGGAACCCAAAGGCATAACCCCAAAGCCTAAACCCTAACCCTAGGGTTTAGGGCTTAGGGTTTACAATCACTCGCTTTCTCCCCCTTTAAGCACCCTAAAGCCCTCACCCCCAGATCCTGAGCCCGAAGACCCCGTAAAAGCCCTAGGTACATGTAAATCAGCGCAGGTGACCCAGTATGGAGAGCCCGTAAACTTTCAGGGCGAGATCAATCCTCAGGTCCATTGTTGGGGGGTTTAGGGCTTAGGGTTTAGGGTCTAAGGTTCAGGGAGTTTAGCGTTTGGGGTTTGGAGATTAGAGCTTCGGGTTGAGGATGCAGAGAGTATAGGGCTTAGGGACTAGGAGTTCTTGATTTCAATCTTTTTTGAGTTTCTGAATTTGGTGTTCAGGTTTTAGGGTTTAGGCTTTAGGGTTTAGGGTTCCGGGGTGCCGGGCTCGAGGCTTTTGTGGGTCCAGGATACAGATGTTGAGGGTCTAGGACTCTCCGGCTCTAAACTCCTAAAAGGGGGTTCTAT
>CAJNIZ010047856.1:0-10312 GCA_905231905.1 Symbiodinium pilosum | reverse complement strand
AGGAGTTTAGACAATGTCTCATATGGCTCAAGTTGTTTTATTGTCGGCGTTGCCTGGGACAGTGAGGGAACCGACCCTTCACACTAAACCCTAAACTGCCACCTGTGTTCAAGGGTTTTGCGGGAATACTTCTAGTAGTCCCTATGATATGCTCATTATAGTTGTCTTTTCCATTCCTTCATTTCCAGCTAACGAAAGGTAAGTATGGCCCTAAATCCAAAACCCTAAATCCCTAATTCCCTAAACCGTTAGGAAGCTTTGATTTTTTGGTCCAGGAATCTCGAGGGCTGTCGCTCCTCCAGGGTTTTTTCATGGCTGTCCCTCTCAGGTGTTTCAAGGCAAGCCCTAAACAAAAACGCTAAACCATAAGCCCAAAACCCTAAACCCAAAAGCTCTAAACCCAAGACTCTAAACCCAAAACCCCAAACCTTAAACCCAAAACCTTAAGCCCCAAACCATAAGCCCACAACCTTAGACCCTAAGCCTTCGGAGCGAAAGCTGGGGGGTTGCCTTGCACAGTCCGGTGCCCAATTGGAGTTGTTGCCCTAAGGGTCTCTTTGGACTCTAAGGGTTTAGGGTTTAGGGTTTACTATTTAGGATTTAGGGTTTAGGGGTTTAGGGTTTAGGGTCTAGAGCCCCCCCCCTTAAGTAGATAGAATATAGGGGTTATATAGGGATAATGGAAAAGAAGATGAAAGCTACTACCATGAGGGTTATATAGGGTTTAAGGGTTCCGTTGGACTCTAAGCTCAAGGGTATGTACCCAATAATTGGGTCCCTTAAGAGGGATATATGGGGCTATATGGGTGGTTGTCAAAATTATGGTCCGTTTTTGGATTCTTTTTATAATGCGGCACCTAATATTTATGACAACCACCCATATAATAATAGGGATATATGGGGATATTTAGGGTTTAGGGTCCATGTGCTCAAACATTGGTTACTTAGGGCTTTGGGAATAGTAGTTATAGTACAGGTTCCGGGTAAGTATATTTACTTGGACCCTTAGGGTTGTTTCGTGAAGGTACGAAACGCACCCGCGGGTAGGGTTTAGGATTTATAGGGTTTATAGGTTTTATAGGGTTCATAGCGTTTATAGACTTTGTAGGTGTTATAGGGTTTATAGGCTTCATAGGGTGCATAGGGTTGCAGGCTTTATGGGGTTGTACCGGGTTTATGAAGTTTATGTTTTTGGCACAGCCTTTCTTCTTGAATTCTACAGGACCTATACGCTTAAAACCGACTCTCCAGGAAGTTTCCTCCTGAGAGTGAGCCACCTTCAAAGCAAACCCTAAATTGGCCCCCGAAGGGGAGTTCAGCAAAATTAGGGGTACCTCTTTGGGGGATCCCAATAACAAGGATTATAGTATTTGGGGGTCCATATTTGAGTCCCGCTATCTGGGGAAATTACCAAAGACCTTCAGTTTTGGGAGTTTATATAAGGCTTAGGGCTTAGGGCGGTTAGGGTTTAGGGCAGGTGTTGTGGGTGTAAGGTAAGCCCTGCAACCTTATACCTGTTTTGGCGCTTTGTGGCAGGGCTTCCCCTATTTCACCCCCCCCCTCCCCCTATCAAGGTTTCCCCTCTGTTAGGGATGTTTTCCTAGAGCCACTTTAATGGGACCTAAGGGTAGTAGGGGAATCCTAAACCCTATACCTAGTTCCTGAATCCTAAACCTCAACCCTAAATTTCACACTCTAAACCCTGAACCGTAACCCTAAATCCTAAACCCAAATCCGAAAACCCTAATTCCTAAAACTCTTAACCCTAACCCTAAACCCCTAGCCTCACGGCCAGTTTCCATTTTCTTTTCCGCTATCCCTATATATACCCTATTATAATATAATAGTTCCCATTTTCTTTTCCATTATCCCAATATTGTTCTAGGACCCTAAACCCAAGTACCTAATTACTTGGACCCTTCGGAAACCCTAAACCCTAGATCCTAAACCCTAAACCTTAAGGACCTTCTGGGTATGAGAGGCTGGGACCCTGAGCTGTTTCAGGCCTGGGCCGAGTACGAGAAGACCGTTGCCGACGGCACCTACTGGGGCGCCGACATCTGCGGAGCGGCCTTGGGGGAAGATGATGTGCTGTCAAAGGTCAAGTGAACCCTAGGGTTTAGGATTTTTTCAGGATTTAGGGTTTTAGGGTTTTAGGGATTTAGGGACTTAGGGTTTCAGGGATTTAGGGATTAGGGGTTTAGGGTGTAGGATTCAGGGTTTAGATGATGTGTTGTCAAAGGTCAAGTGATGGTTATATAGGGATAATGGAAAAGAAAATGGAAACTACTATTTAGGGTTTCAGGGTTTTAGAGTGCTTGGCTTTTAGAGTTCTAGGGTGTAGGGTTTAGGGCTCGGGGTTTATAGGGATTGCATGTAAGAATCCTAAACCCCAACTGCTGGCCATTCAGGATTGTTAGCATCCACCGTATGATAGCCTTACGTGAGAGGAAGTGCTGTCAGAGGTCAAGTGAACCCATGGACCTAATTATGTTTGAGGGTTTAGGGTTTAAGGAAAGCAGCTTCGGAATATTATATGAGTTCTAGTCTAAACTCCTTGAAGGGGCTTGCATTGGAGATTCTTTAGGGGAGTGTTATAGGAAGTTATGAAGAGGGATACTAGGAGTTTAGACTATAGCTCATATGGACATGTATACACGCATTATATGTGAAGAATGGGATCCTAAACCTTGGCCCCCAAAGCCCAAACCTTCCCCCAGGAAACCCCAAGTATACACACATTGAATATGTGAAGAAGGGTGATCTATGCGGACATGTAGGGGTCAAGTGATCCAACAAAACGCAGGTGGGTGAAATTTCTACCCCGAACCTGCAGGGGTTCATATTTGAAGGAATTTAGCCCGAATTCCACAGACACTATGAGATTGTTGAGGAATTTTGAGACTTATAACCTGAAGGGTCCAAGGACCCAAATAATAGGGACTTAGGTCCCAAATACCACTATTGCTGTAGTATTTGGGCCCTAAAAACCAATTATTTGGGTCCTCGGACCCTTAGGGTAGGAGTAGACTTTAGCGCCCAACGTAGGTGTGTTATTCACGGTCAGGCGATTCTGAAACCCAAGCCCGGCCTTAAACCCTATAAACCTTGCAAACCCCACACCCTAAACTGAAAAACTCCACAAACCCTAGATAACCCTAAACCTTTAACCCCAAGCCTGGTATCTTCTGAGACTAAGACACACGGAATCCCGAGCCCTCAGCGTTTGTGAGTTCTCAACCAAAAAATCCTAAATCTTGACCCTAAGTCTCCAAGGGTTTAGGGCTCACAGGGTTCAGGCTTTAGGGTTTATGAGGTATATAAGGGTTAGGGTTTATAGGTTTTGGGTTTAGGGGCTTATTATTGACGGAATTTGGGCCTCTAGTTCTACGCAACATGAGGATTGTAAATGTAGTTCCCTAAGCGTCCACGGACCCAAATAACAGGGCTTTAGGTCCTAAATACCACATACTATCGTATTGAGGCCCTCAAATCCTATTCTTAAGCCTTAAACCACAAAGACTAAGCCAAAAGACTTCAAGCGCCAATACTCAATCCAGTAACTTAAACCCTTACCCTACCCCATCCTGTGCGCTAGCAGGCGCAACATCTAATGATTTCGGTGGCTTAAAAGGCTTCAAGCTGGCTAAGGGTACAGGGGCATCAATCTTGGAACTATAAGGATACATGAGGCATGTAAAGGAGGCCACGGGCGGTCCCATAAAAGACAAGGAAAGGTTACTTCTCAATGCCTGTACACACATCTGTCCACGGTGGCTGATTCGCAGGAACTTTGTTCGGCATCTCTGGTAACCCAGCTATGCTGGAGATGTACTGTAGCGTGGTGCAGATCATTACCGTATTCATAACAGTACTAATCTATTTGCTAAGCCTGGCAGGAAAGCAGCACGGATGTTTAAGCTTTCTTCCGCAGTCTCGAAAGCTGCTTCTGTGCGAAGACTTCGAGCGATGCGGTACATTGTCAGTTTGAAGCATGCTCTTCATAGACGTTGCAGCTCGTTGCTTATCCGTGTGCATATATATATATATGTATGTAACCCCTACATTGTCCTTACACATAGCCCTATACATCTCTATGAAACGCCATATAACCCCCCTCTTCGGGTTTCCTTATACAATCATGACATGGATTTTCTTCCTAGCGGAATGGGCGCAAATTTAGTTTGACATCTACCGCAACATCCCCAATAGGAGAGGCTCGGGAAAGGAAAGGCCCTTGCTTGTTGCTCCCTATTTAGATAAACCTCAAGCCCTTAAACCCAAACTAAGATGGTGGTGGGTGCTGGGTGCTGGGTGGGAACCCCAGATAGGCTGTTGTGAAAAGGATCAATTGAGGGCCCATATGGCGCCCCTGTCAGGTTGCATGTTAACCTGGGCGAGGGTACTTTAAGAATTTGTTTTTGGTCTCAATGTTTTAGGGGCTCAGAAGGAGAAGATGACTCTTAAATATCAGAGACGGAAGTCTACAGTAATACGTAAGGGGATTTTGTTAAGCCCAACCCCACAAAATTACGACCCTATAGCCATCATAGGATAGTCATAGGGTCCAGATTTTGGGTGTTTTACCAAAATCCTTTTACTATACAGAGGCTTCGGTTTAGGGTTCAGGCTTCCGCCTCCCATAGAACTGTCGAAGCCAAGATACATCAAAGAAGGTATCATCCAGAGTTGTGAGCTTCTTGGCTCATCCTGCATGCTATCCCGAACGGTCTAAGCTATACGATGACCAGAAGATATCCGCAAAGCCCAACTCGCGAAAACTCCCGCAAGGATCCCGACGTACATGATTGTTGCGATTTGACTCGAATCCAACGCCCAAACTGTAAACCCCAAACCCTAAACCGTAAATCCTACTGAACCCTAAGCTCTAAACCCTAAATCCTAATCCCTAAACCCTGAAGTCCGAACCCTAGACCATCCTCCAGGGTACCACAGTATGTGAATTATTCTATAGCCAAAAGGGTCCAAATACAGTACCCAATAATTAGGTACTTGGGTTTAGGGTTTTAGGGTTTAGGGTTTAGACTTTAGGGTTCAGGGTGCAGGGTTCATAGGGTCATACTGGAGGTGTTTATAGCTATGTGTCCTACAAACTGCAGGTATGAGACCTCTAAAGTAGCTATAGCTGCTATGTAACTAGGGGCACCGCCGTGCAAGGCGGTTAATATGGCATCCAGCATCCCCTGGTTCAAATTGCAGTTCTTATTCAGCACTATTCATACTCATGTGAGCCCTGGACTCAATTTGTAGTGGTTTAGGGTTTAGGGTTTAGGGCTTAATAGGTCCCCCCCCAAAACCCTATAAAGTCCCCTATAGGTCCCCACACCAACCTAAATTTAGTCCGTAGCTCATGTGGACCCAATAGCAGCCACCGTCGGCCATACAGAATCCCCCGAACTGCAGCTTTAGGCCATTTTTTTTCCAATGGAGCATCCCTAAACCTTGTTATATACCCTAAACCCTATAAACCCTAAACTCTATAAACCCAAAGCCATAATGGGTGGATAGCAAACTGGGAGGGACATCAGGTCTAGAACTCACTGTTTTAGATTTGAGGTCCCAATATTAGGGCCAAATATTGGGGCTTTAGGTCCCAATTGCCATTCAATTTATAATATTTGGGCCCCCCAAAGCCCCATGATTCGAGTTCTGGACCCCTAGGGCTACAATATACGTCATCTTTTTATCAAAGTTCAACGGCAACCGATGATATGCTAAACCCCGTATAAATCCTCCTTGGGACTTAGCTTGGACCTTAGACCCTTAACCCATTGGGATTCCCTTATACTCCTATTATAGGCATGCAGGGGTTAAGCCTTAGTAGGGGTCCTAAGTGCCACGTAGAATCCCCAGGTAGCATCACAGCTTTTGTGTGCTGCGGTCGAGAAGAGCATCGGCGCATGGGCCAGACAAAGCTCGGCTACATTTGCGCTACTCTAAGGGTCCAAGGACCCAAATAATAGGGCTCTAGGGCCCAAATACCATGAATTTTGTAGTATTTGGGCCCTAAAGCCCTATCCTTAGGGCTAGTTAGAGTTGCGCATTTTTCTTGTAACTAGCAAGCTCAAATAGATCGAGAACTAGACGTCTAGCTCGAAATTCCCTGTCACAACCCATCCTGCCTTTGAAATCTTATACGGATCATAATTTTGACAACCCTAAACATTACATAAAGTATAAACCCTCAACCTGAAGCCCTTAGCCTTGAAACCTAAACCCTCAACCATATGGTGATGTAGCAGGAGAGAACTTTGCACTTAAGCTGAAGATGAGATACCATAAGGTTCAGGGTTTAAGGGTTAATGTTGGACCCCGATTAGTTTGGGGAGCTTTAATTGTTCGAAGCTTCCCCGACAATATTCAGCACCCCGTGATTCGTGTGCGGGCCCTTGAATGTGCGAAGTTGCGCGGCCAAGAAAAAAGGTAAGAATAAGTCAATAGAAAATATTAACTTCATTTGCTTTCAAAAGCATGGCAGGCAGTAAGTAATTGGTTTAGGGTCCCAGCTTCTGAAAGCAGTCTAAACCCTTCCTGGAATTCTGCTCGAAAACTGAAATCCTCTGCACTCCTCGAAACTCTCTGAATGCCTTCCGAGACCTTCTGGTTTATTACCGAGCCGATCCTGATCTCTCCTATTGAATTTAAATTAAACGTAGGATGCAGATTCGTTTGGGGGGTATATGGATTAGGGACCCTACTTTGTTTGGGGGGGTCCCTACACTAATCAGGACCCCACATTAGGGTTTAGGGTTCCATTGTCACAGGCCCCGGCATGGAGCACTTCAGAGAGCGTTCAGGTTTTTTGTGATGTATGGGTACTTTATAGGGGCCCAAATAACTCGCAATGTTATGGAGCGTTTTTTCACAATCATGGTGTAGGGTGTCTCACATAGGCCGCAAATTCTAATTTACATGAAACCATTTAGGCGCCTATAGCCCTGATTCTGGAGACCCCGCAGACCACGTTTTTGTGCAGCCCATCTATATCCCTAAGGGTCCAAGGACCCAAATATTAGGGCTTTAGGTCCCAAATATCGTTCAGATTCTAGTCTAGTATTTGGGCCCTAAAGCCCCATTATTTGAGTCCTTGGACCCTTAGGGTATAGTTCAGGTGCTACTTCTACGTAAGCCCTAAGCCCTAAACCCCAAACCCCTAAGCCCTAAACCCTAAACCCCTAAACCCAAAACCCCTAAACCCTAAACCCTAAACCCTGAAGGGAGAGTCTGAACCTGTAAAGTCTCTATCCTGACTTCCCTCGAACCCTAGGCGTGCTTCCAAAAAAGGCGTGCTGGTTGGATCTGGGACGTTTAGGGTTTAGGGTTTAGGGGTTTGGGGGTTTAGGGTTTAGGGTATGCAAATAGTCCGCCCTTTGTGCGCTTTTGATCCCTCGCTTAATCACTTCTTCTTAAACATCCCCGCCCCGCCCCCGGATCATGACCCCCTAACATACACTGGTAGTCTATTAAGGTGGGTTATTACTAGGGCTTGGTGTTTAGGGTTTAGTCTTTTGTGTCTTTTGGTTTGGGGGTTCCTTAAACAAGCAGGTTAGTCAGTACCTGGGCAGACCCCCATTGTTTTTCAAGGGTTTACATCATCTTTTTCTGTGTCTTTGTATCATGTTTTTATTTGAGGTTCCGTTTCTCCAGGCCAGGCCCTGCAGCAAATAACGTGACATATGCACGCGTCAACTAGCGAGACGTGACAGAGATCCAACGTAAATCTCCTACCAGGTAGGATTGCAGTGCTGCAAAGCCCTTCATGGGATTCGCCTACGTAAAGCGAGCCCAGACGGGTGCAAAGGATTCCTGAAACTACTCAAGAAAGTTGTTTTGGGCTTTCTGGGCCTAAGCCCTACCCCCCAAACCCCCTTCTTCCTCTGACAGAGAGTTTTCGCTGTGAGTGCAAACAGGAAGTAAATATTCCGTGTACAGCTGTCATTTTGCATCTAAGGGCAAGGGTCCTTCCAGTAATCCAGGTGCCAAAGGGCACCGGTTCTCCCAGAAAGCCCTGCGATCATTTTGCATGAAAGGTTGCTACATTCTAGTGATTCATGCTTGTTGGGATAGATGAGAACTGCAGCTGCATTCTGAATGCTACTTGGTAAGAATTTCCCAAGACAGGGACCCCAATGTAGACCCCAAAATGTTGAAATCCGTATTGTAGGGAACCCCAAAATGGTACCCCTAATTTTGGGAAGCCCCCATATCCATGACCGCATCATCTCTACCTGCTCAAAACGGTCTTCATCCCTCAGCAGTGCGGCTCAAGTCTCGCACGCAAAATGTTGCTTGACGAACTACATTTATTCATTCGAACCACCCGCCAGGACGGTGCGCAGTCAGAGAATCGCATGAATTGAATGGGCTACTGTCTGTATTCTGGATCTCAAGGGGTAGTCGGGGGACGTAGTTGCGTAGCGTCTCGTTCTCATTGGGCTGTAAGTATGGTACGTTCGATTAATAGGGGGACCCGGATGAAGACTCCTTAACGCTATAATCCTCGTTTTTGGGACCCCCAAGATGGTGCCATTAATTTTGAGAACCCCATATTCCCTTTCACAAGAACCCATACCTTTTAGCTGCATACCAGATATACACCGTAACTCAAACAGATATTTGTCGCAGGGTGCCTTGATGTATGCTAGAATGGTTTGGGAGTTTGAGGGGGATTGTTAATGATTGTTAGAGACCCAGTAGCCGAGAGGTAACCTTGAAGCCTTGGGGCCCAGTACCTTCAGCAACTAGGAAAGTTCCTAGGCATCCAAATAGCCTATTGTAGGAAATATTTACAGACTTTCGGGCTCTACATAGATCCCTAGGAAGAGTCCTTGAATATGTGTGGGGGAAGCGCATCTGACCGGAGAAGTGTTTTGAGACTTGTCCATGCAGCCGGTCATCAGAGGAAAACGGGTTTAGGGCTTACGGAATTGGATAAATGTTGCAAGCCACGTATAAAACGACCAAGAAATTTGGACCCAACATGCCTCCTGTAGTGTAGGCTTGTGGGGCCTAATTCCCTGATATTTGCATATGTGGGCCCTCTAGGATTGTTGATTGCCACCTACATAATGTAGTCTTTAGGGTATAGGGTTTAAGGTGACAAATTCGGAGGAGTAACCGAGCGAACAGATGACCTGGAGCCAGACGAAACAATTCGGAATAAAACAAGGACAAAATGCTTGCAGAATGGAGCCCCTAAACCCTGAACCCTTCACTAATTAGGCCGCGCCTGCATGCCACCATGATACGAGATTACGCTTTGCAGAGGGTGCCCGACAAGGGTTCCCCACCTTTTGGAAACTCGATAAGGTTTAGGGTTTAGACCGAACCCTAAACGCCATGAAGCCCCGAAACATTGAATTGTATACGCCATATGGTAGTTCTCATAAATAGGGGAGTACCGATTACAGACCCCAAAATTGAGTACCTTCTGTAGGGACGCCAGAAATGGCCCACTGATTTGTCGGGAAATCCTTGAATTCTTCTGGATGAGGACCAGCTCCATCTACGGAACGTCAAAGGCCCGGGGTTCTCAAAATGATGGGTTTCCTGGGGGGGGATGTCGCCGGTTATGTGTTTGGTATGTTAAGGGCTTAGGGCAGCTTTTGATCAGGACTTCCCAGTAGAATCGGGACCAGCAAGTTCGCCCATAGCTGACACGTTCCCGCAAGTTCTACCCCCACTCCGCCTACTCCGCCCTCTAACATGTTCTTGCGCCATGTGAAGAGGATCTGCATAGTTCATCCTCTGAAGGGATGGGCGACACTTGACCTCTGGTGACCTATGCTAGACCGTACTGCAAAAAGTTTCCCATTTCTTGTATGTAACACGTGAGAGACAGCTGAACAGGTAATTGCTACAAGGGTTCCAGGGAACTTGGAGACTTAAGGTGGTGAATTTTTCGTCCATCAGCCGCACAGCCTTGAATGTCCCTTTATCTACCGTTCTTAGGGTCCTCAAAGGAGATTTCCGAGTCCAATAGCCCATAATGGTATCCTAAGGCTCCAATCCAGGCATTCAGGTTCCAAGGAATTTTGGGTTTAGGATTTAGGGGCCCAAATTCTAGACGATATGAGGTCTTTAGGTAATTTTGAGCCTTTCGGGGCAGGACCGGTAGGGCTTCAGGATTTATAGCCCTAAACCCTAGCTAAGCCCCAAACCCGTAAATCTTGAACCCCTAAACTTAAGAGCCTCCGGCTCAGTCCGCCGACCCAGTGGCGGAGAAAGCACGAAAGCCTAAACGCGAAACCTTGAGGGTTTTCAGCGGCTGGCACGAGACCAATAGATAGGC
>CAJNIZ010047855.1:0-34737 GCA_905231905.1 Symbiodinium pilosum | reverse complement strand
TGCGAATCGCAGCCATGGCCCGACCGTGGAGGGCCATCTCACAACTCAGCCACCCCAAGGCGGCAAACCACCCAAACCTATACCTCTTAGGGTTTAGGACCTAAACGCAGTTAGGTCCATCTTGGTCATGAACATTATTCAGAAACCTAAACCCTAAACCCTGAACCCTATAACCCTAAACCCGATAACCCTATAACTTAACCCTAAATTACTTTGTCTCAAGAACTTCAAGGCTTTAGAATGGCTCAGGGCTTGAGGATCCGGTGGCTAGGACCCCCCAAAAGAGTCGAGGTATTTGGATTACACCTGAACCCCAAAAGTATGTAGAATAATTGCCTTTTGGGCTATATTTAGGTGTTTTGGGCTATTATTGTTCTACATAATTCTGGGGTTTAGGCACACCTGAGAGTACGTTACACTTTGCCCAGCTTCCGTTGGCCTCACCAACAATCTAGAAAAAGGAATCTAAAATTCAAACCTCAGACCCTAAACCCTAAACCCTGAACCATACACCTTAAACCCTAAAAAAGACGTCCAGTTACCACTGCGCGCTTTCGTTCGGAATTCTCCTTCTGAAGGGCCCGAAGCGCCAGAAAACTGTCCTGGCTGTGGTACTACCTGGGTAGCTCCCAGAATTAGGGGAGGGGGTTAGGTTTATGGTTTAAGGGTTTTAGGGTATGGGTGGCTACGGGTTTTAGGGGTTTGGGGCTTTAGGGTTTTAGGGTTTCAGGGTATGGGGCTTATGGGTTTAGGGTTGTAGGGTTTTAGGGCATGGGGGTTGCGGTTAGGGTTTCAGGGTATGGGGATTTCTGGTTTTGGGTTGTAGGGTTTAGGGTATGGGGTTGCGGTTGCGTGTTTAGGGTGTTGGGGTCTAGGGTTTTACGTTTGAGGGTGCCCAAAACTAAGAGTCCCTGTACACTGTTGATTTATTGGGGTTCCCATCCTTACCATATCAACTTTGTTCTACGCTCCTACAACTGTGAACCGTAATTCTGGTCAACTTCGGTGGATACAACAAGTCGCGTATAGCCTTAAGCATCTCAGGGTCATGCAGGACCTTTAATGTCCACCGTAGTTGAACATAATTCTGGTTCACAAGTGTAGGAACTCCTAAAACATTGATATTATGGTAGTCTCTATACATTGGAGGACCCCATTATAGACCGAAACGTATGAACTGAAACCCTTAATTAAGTATTGAACATACCACTTAGGTCAATCCTCCCTTCAGTTATAGCCCCTAGATATGGTCATGTGTGGTACCCACTACTGGTTGGGGGATTGGCCCAACACACCACCAAAAAAGCCTTAAATCCTAAACCCTAAAACCCTGAAGCCCGAACCTGAAAGCTTTAACCCTAAAACAAAAGCCCTAAACCCGACGCCCTAAAACACTAAACCCTAAAACCCTAAAACACAAAACCCTAAAACCCTCAAACCCTAAACCCTAAAACCCTCAAACCCTCAAACTCTAAATCCCAAACCGCTCGGAGCGGCCCCATTAATTGCAATCAAGTGGATCTCCAGGCCAGGATTTGGGCCTTAACCCCAAAAACCTTAAACCAAGTGGTTTAGGGTGTCGGCCTCAGGATCTACCCGAAGCGCAAAGGTATGCAAGCTCGTGACCATTTTGGCTCTTTGTGGAGGGTTTTGGGGCCATGTTTTGGCTGACTGTGGGGCCAGGTAAGGCACTCTGCGGTAGAGCATAGCGTTGTGCATGGCGCATCTTCGCGCATAGTTTTGCTACCTTGAGGTTCTACGCGCGGACATACTGCCTACTTACATGAGGCCTTGAAGTTTGAACATACTATCTGCATTGAAGCTCCAAGGCTACCGCCATCAGCGGCAGTTTAGATTGCAATGCATGTCGTTTGGGTCCGCAAGTAAAATTCCACTAGGGGCTTGCGGCTAGAGTAATTTTGAAGCCTGGTATGCCATCTTTTTCACGAATGACTACAACAGAAACACGAACTTCTGTCTTCGGCATGTCTGATAGCTTAGGCTCCCTACATACCATGCCAGACCCCAGAGAGGGTTTTTGGCTTAAGGTCAGGAACTGACCCTGAACCCTAAGCCCTAAGCCCTAAACCCTAAACCCTAAACCCTAGACCCTAAACCCTAAACCCTAGACCCTAAACCCTAAACCCTAACCTAGGGTGAAATGTAGGATCTGTGTCTCAAGCACAGGGAGTCCTTTCCGCCACTCCAGAAGAGGACGTCAACCTCCTCGGCTTCCAAAGTGGCTTTGTGGAGCCATGCCTTGCGAATGAAATCCCTTCTGCAATGATATGGTTTAGGGTTTAGGGTTTTAGGGTTTCAGGGTTTAGGGTTTAGGGTTTGGGGTTTAGGGTTGAGGGTTTAGGGTTCTGGGTTTAGGGGTTAGGTGGATGGGGGGGCCTAAGTAGTCAAATAGGGCTTGAGGCTTAGGGTTTAGGCTTTAGGGTTAGGGCGCGCGTAGTGGAGAATAATGTGAAAAGGAAATGAACGTCTGAATGGAATGCGCGGTTGTAAAGAGCTGCATCAGGATTTTGTGCTGTAGAGCCTATATATAAATACGAGAAGGGGTTTGGGGCATATGATACTGCAACTATACGAGGTTTTTTGAAGGGGGTCCTCATGCCAGCTGTTCAGGCTTCTACCTTAACACGCACATCCAAAGTATAAAACATTCCAATGTATTCTTTTTAGCGTGCAGAGACTCTGGAATAGTCTTCATATTACCTGCTGGTGAGGTTTTGACTATGGGGGAAGGGGATCAGGATCTGTTAATAGTCAGAGGCTTAGGTGGGTACATCAATATTGCAACACTCCAGCCAGAAACCTGGCATAACTTAAACCCTAAACCCTAAGCCCTAAACCCTGAACGTTGCTTTAGAGGACTACACACTCCAGGTTGTAGGGTGTGAGGAAGGTGTGCGAAGCTTGGGAAGCTCGGGCTTCAACCTTAAAAATTCCGACCTACGGGCTGTAAGTCTATGAGTACTACCTGCTGTAGATCCTACAGTTACAGTCTATAAACAACCCCTATATTGGGCTACTGGTACCCCCGAGGTGCAGGGTTGAGGGGTCTGTTTTATTGTTTCCAGGCTCAGGGTTTACGGGGCATAGGGTGCGAGGCAAAGAAGGACATAACTCATGGGTTAGATTGGAATACATACGCGAATCCCAAAGCCCTAACCCTACCAGCCCTTAACCCCAAAAAGCCTAAGCCAAAAAGCCTAACTGCTAAACTTACATACCCGAAATGTCAACCTAGAGCCAACTGCTGTAAACTTGGAGCCCCCCAGGGGGTTAAGGGCTTTAGGGTTTTGGATCTTGCTGGGCTGTCAAAATCAAGGTTTGATGGATTAGAGGTTTAGAGCTTTTTAAGGCTTAGGGCCTAGGTTCTATCATTTGGTGGGCTGTCAATTATGGACCTTGGCGGGCACCCTGAGTATTACAGGCCGTACAATAACCTAAAGCCTATAAGCTCTTAAGCCCTAAACCCTATACCTGAAACCCTTAATCCGCAAACCCTTAACCGCTAAACCCTAAACCCCTAAACCCCGAAACCCCGAAACCCTAAACCCCTAAACCCTAAACCCCCCTATCTCTTCTATACTAGAACGCCTGCACAAGGACCATGAGTTGGACAACCTGCCCTGAAAAACTTAGGGAAGCCCAGGGCCCAGGATTTAAGGTGTAGAGTTTAAGCTGTTCCCAGAGGGTCCACATATACAACCATAAGGAATTGGGACCCATAATTCCTTCTATAATATGGTATTTGGGGGCCTAAATATGTGCAACCATTAGGGATTTGGGACCCATAAGTCCTTCCATAGTATGGTATTTTGGGGCCTAATTCCCTAGTTTGGGAACAACCCATATGATGGCTGTATGTATGCAGTTCTTAGATGGGTTGTATGTCAACTAATAAGCCACATCGGTTGAGTATGCTAAGCTACGTGGGTGGGCATATGGAAGCTGCCGCTCTGATGAGAATAAAATCAAACCTTACATCAGGGTTTAGGGTCTAGGGTTTAGGGCTTAGGGTTAAGGGTTAAGGGTTTAGGGTCAAGGGTTTAGGGTCAAGGGTTTAGGGTTTAGGAGGCGCATGGGCTTAGTAATTGGTCTTGACTGGGCTTATAACCCTAATCTAAATCACTACTCTCCTCGCAGGTCTTATGTTTCCCCGGGTCCCCATTCGAAGTATGGCCATAAGCCCAGTTTAGGTTAGTTACTAAGTCCCAAGAGCCTGCAAGCACATCCCTTGATATGCCCTACACTGAAACAACTCGAATTCCAACCAACAAGCCCAAGCCTTGAACCTTAAACCGCAAGGCATAGATTCCTGAACCTTAAAAGCCTTACTTACTTCCAACAGTAAGTAGAATAGTGACCTGGAGGCTCTTTCTATGCATTTGCACAAAAATTTTACCTCCTTTGGTCTCCTTTGCGGGTTTCGGTACGCCCCGGACGAGTTAGGGTTTAGGGTCCTAAAAACCCTAAACCCA
Organism: Symbiodinium pilosum; assembly: GCA_905231905.1. NCBI lineage: Eukaryota > Dinophyceae > Suessiales > Symbiodiniaceae > Symbiodinium > Symbiodinium pilosum. The sequence continues at coordinate 30,244 of CAJNIZ010047855.1, read as the reverse complement.
AAAGCCCTATAAAACCTTACGCCCTAAACCCAAAAGCCCTACAAACCCTAAACCCTAAAGCCCTATAAACCTTACGCCCTAAACCTTAAAACCCTGCAAACCCTAAACCGTAAAACCCTGTAAACCCTACGCCCCAAACCCTACAGCCCTTCAAACCCTACGCCCTAAACCCAAAAGCCCTACAAACCCTAAACCCTAAGCCCTATAAACCTTACCTTAAAACCCTGCAAGCCCTAAACCGTAAAACCCTGTAAACCCTACGCCCCAAACCCTAAAGCCCTACAAACCAGACGCCCTAAACCCTAAAGCCCTACAAACCCTAAACCCTAAAGCCCTATAAACCTTACGCCCTAAACCTCGAAACCCTGCAAACCCTAAACCCTAAAACCCTATAAACCCTATGCCCCAAACCCTTAAGCCCAACAAACCCAACGCCCTAAACCCTAAAGCCCTACGCCCTTAACCCTAAGGCCCTACAAACCCTACGCCCCAAACCCCAAAGCCCTACAAACCCAACGCCCTAAAGCTTACAGCCCTACAAACCCAACGCCCTAAACCCTAAAGCCCTATAAACCCTACGCCCCAAACCCCAAAGCCCTTCAAACCCAACGCCCTAAACCCTACAGCCTCATAAACCCTACGCCCCAAACCCTGAAGCTTCGATACCTATAGGCCCCCTTAAGTAGATAGAATATGGCTTTGGGTATATTATAATAAGATCCCCATATACCCCATATTCTATCTACTTAAGGGAAACTCTAAACCCTAAACCCTAAATAGTAGTTTCCATTTTCTTTTCCACTATCCCTATAGAACCCCTATATTCTATCTACTTAAGGGGGACTGTAAGCCACCGAGCGGCAGGTTGCTTGATGCGAGCTGCACGCTCGGAGACGGGGACGTTGGCGTGGTTGTAGGGGCCTCAGCCGGAGGGATCCCTTTGGGGTTTAGGGTTTAGGGATTAGGGTTCAGGGTTTAGGGTTTAGAGCTAAGGGCCCAAGGCTCAAGGACCCAAATAATTTAGGGCCCAAATACCATGAATATGGTAGCATTTGGGCCCGAAAATTTGGGTCCTTGGACCCTTTGGAGGGAGGTATCTCAAGGGTTTTGGGGGCTTTCAGGTCTAGGGCGCTTTAGGGTTAATGGTTAGGGATGTTGCGTAATCAGGGGGTTCATAAGGATGTATTTGTTGGGGTTTAAGGCTTTTGGGTGGAGGAACCCTATGTAGCACCTTTTTTCAAGTGACGGTAGTATGTATGTGGCCCCTTTTGAGGGTTCCATGCTTGTTCAGAGCGGAGGGTAGCCGCAGCATCAGGACTTGGCAACATGGCTTGCAGGCATAGCATTGGGTGGAACTGGGGGGTCTCAGTGTTCAATTTGGGTGGGCAGGGCTCAAGGGCTTTTAATTGGATTTAAGGATACAGGTCTCGATTCTTGAGTCACAGCCAGTAGCCCTTTGCCTACCAGGACCAGTGACCCCTAAAGGCTAGGCGGCTAAACCCTACCTGAAGGAACGAAATAACAACTGCGCCTGCACACTTAAAACTTTAATAGCTTTGCCTTTGTAATTGTAAACAACTATGCCCGGTACAGAAACCACACGCTCTACTCAACTGCAAAACATGCCCGACTATTGGCCTTTGGTTAGCTAGGAATGAAGGATTGGATCCTTAAAGTAGTGCCTATATAACCCATTATGATACTTTCCATTGTCTTTTCCATTCCTTCATTCCCAGCTAACCAGAGGCCTGAGTAAGCACAGGCAGTGTCTATGGATCCCTAAACCCTAACCCTCAACCCACACCTAACCTTAAAATCCCAGGGACAGTGTCGGCACCCGCAGCCGCAGCACTTGCCGCGGTTCCTGGGCACTGCTTCAAATTGCAGAGCCCTAGGGATCCACAGGATTGTTCTGTACGCAGTTTGGGGTTTAGGGTTTAGGGCCCAGACTTCTGGGAAGATCTAGAAACTGCAGATGCCAATTTGGTACCCTCTTCCAGCCTAAGTGAACAGGGCGCAGAGACTGCAAAGAATGCGAATCAAATACCCTCTCTCGCCCCTCTAAAGCTGACATGTGTGCTGTTCCTTTCGTGAGGTTCGATGTTAGGTGGGGGAGGGTATATATCCCTGAATCCTCAACCCTGCACTATGTATCCCTATATTAATATGAGCTATAGTCTACACTGCCGTTATCCCCCTTACTAACGCCTAGAATAATCCCCTATATGATTCCTCATGTAATCCCCCTTTAAGGAGTTTAGATTACAGCTCATATATCCCGCCAACCCACCAACAACAAGGTAGATCCTGCGCTCTCCAGGTTTTAGGCTTCGTCCTTCAGCATGAAACCAGTTAGCCTTACAGCTTCTGCTTCACGTTTAGGGATTGTGGTCTATGCCGGAGAGCCAAACTTGGGCCTAGGCCGAATAGCGAAACCTGGGTCTAGGCCGGACAGCCCAAATTGGTTCCTGTTTGTGGCTTACGGCGTATCCCAAAAGAAAGCGGTTCCGTCTTGCATGCGCAAGGATTAGCATCTCTCACATGACCTCAGTCTGTCAAAAAACATGAGACGGTCAAACTTACTGCCCTCCTGAACTGAAACAGAAAACAGAACAACCGTTGATACTGAAAATCATACATGCCCTCAATATGATGTAGCACAACAAGTCGCAAAGTGTTGGGTACTTAGGGTCACAGAGGATCTTTATCCGTAGCAACCATAGGTTACACACATTTCACTTGGTATTCCATGTATACTCCAGAAAATGTCTGGATGAACACGCTACCTGCAAGAGCAACCTCACACAGGGGCTGGAACATTTTGAACAAGTTGGGCTACGATTGATATCGCTGCAAGTGCTCGTATAATCATAACGAAAATGTTGTCTGACTGTTGCCGGGCGGGGGTGGGGGGGGGGGGTCAGTACTCAAAGCGTAAGGTAGTCGCGGAGTGCGGAGTTTCTCCAAACTACCCCTGTGCAAATCCAAAACACCCACGATTCTCTTGGAATCCCTTCACGAGCCTCCCTTTCCGAGAAAACCCTTTTGGGTTCGGCTCGTGTACCGTGTAAACCAAGACACGTGATGGTCTAGAGTTGCGATTTTAGACTCCCAGCTTCAGTGCTTAAACCCTAAACCCTAAACGCTTAAACCCTCAACACAGTCCCTGCAGCCTCAGAGAAAAGGTACAACATGACACCAAACACCAAGGAAGCTTCTGCTACCTCTACCTACTCTGAAGCCACAGGTTAACACCGCGTTTCTGAATGGTTCAGTAGAGCCACCCATAAGCAGAACCAGAGATATGTTCATGACTCATGACACCCATTTCAAGCCTGCTGCCCCAGCCCCTAAACCCAGTATGGCTCTAAACCAGCAATTGGCAGAGCTTCTTGTGCGCCACCGCGGTCATGACTTGATATCCTGCGGGGGCCCGACAAGATGCAGAGTTTAGGCTTTCGGGCTAGACTTGCTCTCAGTTAAAAAATGATTAAGGTTTGGACTTAAACTTATTCGGGGTTAGCAGGGGATAATGGAAGATGATCCCTATCAAGCTCCTATACATTCAATTCCCTTTTTCCTTATTACCCCACAGTAAGTAGAAGACAGAGAAGAAATCATCTTCACCTGGCCCAAGATACCTTATCCCTAGGATCCCAAAGCCTAAAGCAAGCAACAGTCATGGACTTCAGGTCCCATCATAAATAGCACTTTTCTTACTGAGGGGGGGGGTGGTGGTAAAGTAGGAAATAAGAAGGAAATAAGAAATATGTACTATATAGGGACTACAAAGGGATTATATTCCCGTATTCCCTACTAGACATCAGTAAGTAAAGATCTGGAAACAAGTCTGCCCGTACGTCTCACAGTCATGGGAGGCCAAGTTGTCGGCTCAACGATGACAAGCCCAAGGTAGAAATACAATCCCCTACCAATATATTAAAAATGTTAACACGTGATCATGAGCATATTGCTGTCGTAGTATATAGTAATAAAGTATAGCAGAATAATTTAGAATAGTTTCCATACCCAATCTAAGACCATTTTGGTACTGCTCCCTATACATCCATTCTATAAGCCACCATTTAGGGTGAGGTCGGGTGAGGTCCCGATAAATGGCCCAGGTACAGTTGCAATTTTTGGGTTGAAGGTTTAATCTCAGGAGGAGGAGGCTAGTCCTCACACCAAGTAGTGTAGGGGCTTGATTAGTTGGTGACGCGCGCGCGTTTTGAATGTTTTTTTTTTAAAATACTTTTGCATGGTTTTCCGCCTTTCCGCTGACCTCGGAGACCATTCTTCAACCTGTGCATCTATGCACAAACACCAGTACATCCATGCCCAAACCATAATAACCTTCGTGTTTCGAGACCATACGGTTACCAGTGCATCCATGCCCAAACCATAATAACGTTCGTGTTTCGAGACGCCCAAATGCAAGGGACAGTGAGCTGAAATCCACTCTAAAGGACATGATCTAGGTGTGCGTTGCATCAGGCCAAATGTTGAGTGTCTCTCGCTCCACAAACCGCACATGATCGTGAAAAACGACACTAGTTTTCAGGGTTTCGCACTACCCCATTTTGCGGCTGAAATCGCGCTAAAAACTCAGTTTCTTGCACTTTTTGATGCTCTGAAGCAACCAGGCGCTCTATGCGCGCGTGACCAGGTACCCTATACCATATACTTGTACAAGGAGCATACAACGTTTAGGGGTCTAGGGTTTAGGTGGTATTGGTCATTGTAGGACCTTAGAGTACCAAACGTAAGCCTACACCTTTAACCTTCCAGTATGCACTCTGCAGTCCAAAGCGTGCACCGAAGGCAAAGCACCATCAAACACGTAGCATCTGCACGACAAAAGGCAAACTTTCGAACCCGAGGTATGGGGGGGTTTAGGGTTTACAGTTATATGAGCCATAGTCTAAACTCCTAGTATCCCCCTTAATAAGCCCTATAATACCCCCCTATATAACCCCCTTTAAGGAGTTTAGACTGTTGCTCATATGAGCCACAGTCAAGATTTCCTACACAATCTCATGGAAATGGGTTCCTTCTTAGGGACTATGCGAAACTACAATAGGGACCCCTATGTCCACCCTTAATGGTCCCTGGGTCACTCTAATATTGGCAGTACCTCATATAGATTCCTTCTGGAGAATGGGGGGTTTAGGGCTCATGGTCAGGTCTCTCTACCGCAAGGGCTACCACAACGTAGAAATCATCCCCTCCTCTAACATTAAACCATAACCCCCCGAACATGATATTCTCCCACTGTGTGGTATATTGTAGAATACGGAGAATATATTGTTTAATATAAGGGGGGGGAGGGGATTACTAAATACTTAATAAGGTCTCTCTTAGGACAGTTACTGTGAAGAGAAAGAACCAAGACATGGGACTTAGGGTTCGGGGGGTTCGGGGTTAGGGTGTTGAGTAACAATTTTGCCATTCACAATTGTGCAACGCAGCGAAATAAGTCTCTGGTGGAGCTCCTTTGCAGATTTTTTTGGGGGTGACTAGGTTGGCCCCTAAAACCAATTGAAAAATATTAGTATATATGGTCCCCTATTAAGGCCATTAGGGAAGATGTTAAATATCCCAGGGGCCTACCCAGGGGAGTTGGACATTGGCTACTGTAGGTCGATTCCGGAGGCTTAGGAGGAGCAGTAAGCTCGAAAACCTAGTTTGGCTCGAATGTTCGGTCCGTTAAGGTTTAGGGTTTGAGGTTTCGGGATTCATGGTTTAGGGTTTAGGGTTTGGGTTAGGATACTAGTTTGGTTTTAGGGTTAGGTGTCTACGGATTAGAGTAAGTTTCAGGGTTTGGGGTCGGTGTACTTCGGGCCTCAAAGCATATACTGATAACTCCAAGCAAGCTTATAATGACCCCATGTATCCCCATTGTCAAACTAAGTACAAAAAATCCCCGCCCGACCCTAAACCCTAAGCCCCAAAACCCAATCCATTAACCCAAACCCTAATTTTAGAACCCTAGTAATCATCCTTAATCTCGACTTAATGTCCTTCTATATAGGGTCCTCTTGGCTACCAGCAGCTAGGGGCTCCGGGCTTCAAACGATCTCCAACAATTTCGAAGAGAGCCCCACCCCCCTACCCCCCTCGCCCTCCCTAACGTACACTACCTAGGCGTGCCAAAGTTTCAAAAAATCAGGGGTACCTTTTTCCCTGCCTTTTCCCTGCCTAGCGACTACAAATCCTTCTTTCAGGTTGATTTGTGGGCAGAATTTTGGCTGCAAACTGCGCCGAAACTGGCAGAGAAAACCCGACCTGGACCCCAAAAGTATTTACCACAATGGCCTTTATGGCTATTAGTGTGGGTTTAAGGATATTATTATACATACTTCTGGGGTTTAGGTAAACCCTAAACCCTAAACCCCAAAAAACGTCTTCTCCGACTTCTGTTCCTACATATGGACCCCGAGTATGGGCCGTTAACCCTGGGATGCGCATATACCTACTATATATATACATATAGGGTTTAGTTTAGGGTTTAGGGTTTAGGATTTAGGTTTTAGGGTTTAGGGTGGTATACCCCATATGTACCCTCAAGGGGCCCAGAAACCCCCTGAATGGCCTAACTAAGGGACCATATTAAGGGCCCATACTTCCAACCTTAGACACGCCAAACCCTTAACCCTTCACTCCCCAGCAACGTCCCGGCTTCTTACCCCGCCTGTTGCGGGATCAAGGTAGAATCGCTCACCCCGTTGGCATGCCTCTTTGTGCCTTTACGGCGTGTAGAGTTTATCGATGGGGGTGTAGGGTTTAGGGTTTGGGGTTTGTGGATAGGGGTATGTTTTTTTGTCGCGGGGTTAGGGTTTGGTCATTATGGATGGGGGTATAGGGTTCAGGGTTTATGGATGGGGGTGGAACCAAGAATGACTCCGTCCTGCTGCCTGAATAACAGAAACGTCGCTGTGCTTCGTTGTCTTCGCGGTTCTGCCTCTTTCCCACTTCTACTTCTACTACTGCTGCTACTACTACTGCTGCTGCTGCTGCTACTCTACTCCCCGAAACAACTTGCAGCAGCACCGCAAACCAGGTGGAGTAGTTCTGGTACAATCGCGTACTGCTGGCAGTAGGGTCAGCCAGCGCAATAGAGATATCGACATATATTGTTTAGGCTTTAATGTTTACATCTCATTACTAAACATCATGGCGGCCAACTGAAAGGCTTCTAATTACTGCGGAAACACGCAAAACACGTGCTCCCTCATTTGCGCTCCTTTGGCCGCCTGAAACACCACTAAACACCACTAAACACCACTACTAATCGCGGCTTTGGATGCTGCACACCCTAAAGCTTCAACCCCGAAACCCTGAGGCTTACCTGTCTAGGGTGTAGGGTTTCGGGTGTTGGGTAAAGGGTTCCCTTTACTCACAGAAGACTGGACCGGTGCTCTTTGCCCCATCTCCGTCCTACTGAAACCTAACTGTCCTAACCCTAAAACTTAGACAAACCTGAAATCCCAAGCCTCGAGCCCCTTAACCCTAAACCCTAAACCCGAAGCTGTGAGCCCTGCCTGGATCTCCAAAGCGGGTAAAATAATGGCCCCAAACCCGTAAGCAGGGTTTACGTACTCCTGGGGTTCAGGTACCCAGAACCTCCTATGTAGTTCTTTTTTGGGTAGGATATTCTCTACTCCCTTACCACAAAACAATAACCAACCCCAAAATGGGCTACAGAGGAAAATTTGTGTAGATCCTACACTCTAAAAGATGCCCCGGTGCAAAGACCAACAGAGATCTTCAATGTCGCACGTCTGGCCTTTCGTTTCACTTCTAACAGAGAGCTTCTTCGAGGGTTGAGTAGGTACCCTAGGGATCCAAGTATACAAATAATACCTACATTGGGCCCCAAAGACTGTAAATTTTGCCTACATTGGGCCAATTGAATCCCTAGGGGTAAGATTTGGTAAATAGGTGGCCTTTTTGGGGTTTGAGGTGAGTAGGGGGCTTCTTCGGGGCTAATTAGCAGTTATGGTTGAGAACGGGAGGCCTGCAACTTTACGTAAGGGGTTCTGCAGGTACGTGGAAAGCGTGTCATTGTTGATGGTCACAGGGTACCCAACCCTAAACCCTAAATCCTAAACCCTAAACTCAATAGAGCAGCCAGCGCGGGATGCAGCAACTAGTCGCTACATCACGGGTTTTTATAAACAGGGGGCCCTAATACAGACCCTTATAAACGCCACCCCTATAATGTTGGAAGCCCTTTATGGTTTGGGTGTCTCGGGTTTAGGGTGGACGCCCTATAGACCCTACGCATATCCCCTATGATGTGCCTATTAGGTTGGCTGCTCATTAATTGCCCCGCTAAGAGAGAGGAGCAGGAGGAGTAGTAGTAGCAGCAGCAGCAGTAGTAGTAATAGTAGCAGAAGAAGAAGAAGTAGTAGTAGCAGTAATAGTAATAATATGAATAGTAGGCGCCTAGTACTGGTAGTAGTACTATTCGTAATCGTCGTCCGTTCGAACTTTAGATTTTTGTTCGCAACGGTTTTCGTGAAGAGCAAAAATCAAACCTAGTTTGTGGACAAGAAAACTGAAAGAACTGTAGTAAGGAGCAAACTGGAGCTACGTCCCTGAGTTTGCTGAATATTTTGGAACGGCATTTTTCATCTTGGGTCCAGTATTACTGTGGATCCCGGGAGCCCACATACTACCCTCTTTTGCGCATGGATTCGAGGTTGCTTTCATAGGTTTTGTATTAAGAAATCTATTTCTTTTGCTGATTGAACCATTTTGATCTTGGAGTGTTCCCATACATCCGCATCTAAGATGCACCAGAGAACCTGCATTGAGCAAGCTCTATATTAAATTCATTAAGCTGTCTAGGTGCCCCATGCCAAAGACAGCTTCAGTATTAAGCAAGCTCTAAATGTTCTGCAGCAAAAACTTCTGAACATCTATTCCTAAGAGTCCCGGAATATACTTTTGGGTCTAGTTATGGTTGTGCTCTGGCGACAGGATTTTATAACTATGTGTCTAGTCTCTTGTGTGAAGTCAACATTACCCTAAACCCTAAACCCACCCTAATGCATCTCCTATAGCCCTTCAAAGGGATCCTACATACCCACATACCAGGATAATTCAGAATACAAAATCCCAAATTTAAGGCCATTTTGGCACTGTTTCCTATATAGGGTTTAGGGTTTAGGGCTGTATATTCCTTACATAAACCACCACTTAGGGTGAGGTCGGTATGAATGGCCCACATATACGCTGTACTATAAGGTGCAGACTAAAGCCCTACACAAATGCCCTTTCAGGGAGGTCCATGGGTTTTTGGTTTAGTCACTTTAGCTCAAGACTACTCTTCTTATTGTACTTATAGCCCAATCACTGGAAAGATATACAATGCCAATTTTAGGTTATATTCCGTTTGAAGCCAAAGACCCTAAACCAAAACCATATAGAAGAACCATTAAGGCCAGCCAAGAATTAGCTTCCTGTGTACCTTAATGGCGTTGTAACTGCTAAGCCTACGGACATAAACGGGCTATAATTTGCGCGCATGTAAATTCGAGCTAGACCTCAACACCCTTGAACCCTAAACCCCTAAACTATGAAAACTACTGGCTCATAACCATCCATGAACCTGGAACTCCTGAATGCCAAGCGCCTCCAAAGTCAGGGGAGAACCCTTGGGAGAGCAAGGGGGCTCAGCAATCAGGTTGGTATCTGGGAGAACCAATAACCAATGGTGGAGGGTTAAGGGTTACTTAGAAATGAGGTCACAAAGTGACTATTAATCCCTGTGACGCTTCGAGCCTAAACCAAAAACCCTCAACCTTAAACCCTGAAACCGAAAACCTTAAAAGCCTAAACCCTAAACCTAAGCACAAACCCGCGCCTGCGTTGATGGAGGACGGCTTTTCAAGACGACCCCACGCTCGGCCCTCTTTGGGTAGGAGTCCTGTAGCCTGCAAGACTTGAATTTGTTCAGTAGAGTTTAGGGTTAGGATATGGGGTTTAGGGTATAGGGTTCAGGGGTTTAGGGTTGAGGGTGTAGACTTGTTTCTTGCTTCGAGTTTAGGTTTAGGTTGTAGAGTCTAGGGTCGAGCATTGTGTAGAGTGTGAGCTAAAGTTTTCTAGGGTTGCGGGCTGGGATTCTAGGATGTTGGCTTTAAAGGTTAAGTTTTAGACTCAAAGTTTGGAGTTTGGGGCTCAGGATGCGAGACTCAAACAAAGGACAGCGCATTAAAAAGCTTACTGAGGCTTACTGGTTCTAAGTACAGCACAAGGGAATAGAAGGCTGGTATAAAATTTCTCCTATTACAAGCTGAAAGGATACCTAACCGGCTAGCGCCGTATGCGCGTGCCTCCTTTCCTGCCCCCTACAAGGCTGCCGGAACTTGAAAAGGGCGGATGCGGGTCCTTGCATAAACTCACCATTTAATATATTCCCTTATTCCCCAGTCACTACGAACCTTTAAGAAAGGTCCAGGCACCTCTACAGTACATACCTAGGCCCCAGCGTGCCAGATTGTACCCATTCTGACCCCAGGTATAAAAGGGTTCTATTGGTAACCCCAAACAAGGAACCCAAGAATATGGTAGGAATATAATCGAATATAAGGATTCTGGTAGGTATACTCCTCTTATATTCCTACTATATTCAACCCTAAACCCTAAACCGTTCCCTGTTGGGGGTCCCATTAAAGTCCCTTTAAGGTATCTACCGCATACGTACCAGGCGGCTTTGCGCAAAAAAATCAGACTTAGTTTAAATCCCTGGGGCCGCGGATGTGGCTTCCTTAGGGTTTAGGGTTTAGGGTGTAGGGTAGGTTAGAGGGTTTAGGGTTTAGGCTTTAGGGTTTAGGTTGGTGCCGCATATCTTCCCCGACCTTCAGCCACCTTCATACAATGACTCCCAAGGATTTGGAAGACTTCGGGTCATGCAGGATATTTTGCCCCAACCCTATTGCACACAACTGGGATCAAGGAATTTCTAGGGCGACCCCCATATGAGCTATAGTCTAAACTCCTGGTATCCCCCTTAATAAACCCCACCCTATGTAAGCCTTTTTACCGCTCATCTATGGGGGCCTTTCTGGGGGCCTAAGACCATGTGGGATCTAAGGGAGGTCTTAGGGGGTACGAAAGGTTTAGGGTTTAAGGGTTTAGGGTCCGCCTATGGGGCCTACCTTTCCTGCTTGGGGCTTCAGATATCTGGCATCCGCCTCAACACTGAAAAGGTTTGCAAAGCCAGTTTAGGGTTTAGGGGCTTAGGCTGTAATACCCCGGTTTAGGGTTTAGAGCCTTTTGGATGTTATCAGTCTGTGCATTCCTTCTGAAAGCAATGGGTAAGTATTTCAATGTTCTGAAGGGCAACTCAACGATGATGTGCTGGAGATGTCCATTCTTCTGAGTAGCAATTGACCATGTCATCTGACATGGGCATTCGAATGCTGCGCCAAGCTTTACAGCGATTCACGGTTATACAAACAACTATATATCTACATATGTATTTTTGAAGAGCAATCGCACGCAGGACGTTAGTGCTCGGAATCACTCAAGTGCAACAACGAAACAGTTCTACGAACATGTGTGCAGGACGTTTCTATCAACCGATTCAACATGCAGGTGCGTGGAACCACGCGGCCCAATTAAGGACCTTTTGTCGGCCTTTGTAATCTGCAGGGTTCAGGGTTGGTCCCACTTGCCTCCAGGGCATCGACGATGGCAGGAGTGTCGTCATGCATGATTCGTGCCTGAGTGTCGCAAGTGTTCAGGCAAGGCAATTGGTTCTACCTGCAACAACACTGGCAAGTTGGAGGCGGTAGTCGGTTTGTTTTCAAGACTTGTCGCACAGTGTCAGAACAGAACTACTCTGGCTTGGTTTAATGATCACACCAGTGCTAACAAGGTGTGAACATGTAGTTGTGGCAAATATTGTGAAGATGACGTCAGCTGCTACAACCTTGGTGGCAAGTACGGCAGAATGGCTAAGTAGCTAAACCCGAGCCCCAACATGTATGGAATCAGAGACTTGTTGGTTCCTTTCCACATTTCGTGACAATGACAGCAGCAACGATCCTGATTCCACATGGGACCAACCCGGGCTAGAAATCAAGGAAAAGGAACATAGTAACCGCACCCTTTACACGCTGGCATCGTTGTCCGGAAAAATCTACGCAAAGCAGTGCTGCGAGCCTTTAAGATTCAAAATGATCTTGAAGGAATGCACAGAAGGAAATACATACGTCTGGGCACATGCGGTTATTCTCAAAACTATGCGCCCCTTTAGATTATAGATTATACTACGGCACCTAATATTTAGGGGTACCCAAAGAGGACCCTAATTTGGGGAACCATGTGACCCCGGTTGACGTGAGGCCGAGGGGGGGATTACCTTTAGCAATCTTGTAAGGAAACCAGGCACATGCAACCATTGTCTAGGTATGAACAAGGCGCAAGAGAGTTGGTTTAGGGTTTACCATAGGGCCATAGGGTGTAGGGTGCTTGGGGTTTAGGGGTTTTTAACAAGAACACCAGTTCCTCTACCTGAGTTTAAAGTTCGGTCTCGTGCACAGCATGACGAACATCTTCCCAGCAGGATCACACCATCACACAACGAGGACAAAGCGCGGGAAAGATGACTCCCCTAAACCCTAAACCCTGTATGTAGCCTGTAATTTGTCAGGGTATTTGGGGAACCCAGAGCCCAAGGTCACAAGCCTCAAGGCCCAAACTTAAATGGGTTTAGGGTTACAGGGTTATAGGCTTTAGGGTTATAGGGTTCAGCATCTCAAGTTCAAGCATTCCAAGAAAAAATGTTCAAGTCATAGAAAAATACCCACCCGCCCATTGGGTCCCACAACATTAAGAAAATCTATCACTTTCAAAATGTAGCAACTCATGAAACGACGCCCTTCCACCACACGTTCCCCTGCAGAACTTTAACTGTAAACTCTAAGCCTAAGCAATGCCCATTAATTTTTCAGCCGATACCCACAAATATTTGGCCAACGCCCACTAATTTTTGGCCAAAGCCCACTATGTTTTGGCATTTTTTGCCAATGCCCACTATTTTTGGCCCATGCCCACTAAATGCCTACCTGCCAGAGGGTCAAGAATTAGTGGGCATTGGCCAGAAATAAGTGGACATTGGCCAAAAATTAATAGGCGTTGGCCAAATATATAGTGGGCAATGGCCAAGTTATTGAATTGGCCAATGCCCACTATTTTTGGCCAATGCCCACTGAATTTTTGGCCAATGCCCACTGAATAACAGAGGTTTAGGGTTTAGGGCTTAGGGCTCAGGGTAGGGATCCAAACCTAAGCATGCAAACCCCTAAGGGCACAGAGAAAAATCTTTGATAAACCCAATCCAAGGCAAGGCGCTAAAATGGCGACGCCGGCAACAAGCGAAGGTCCAGGACGAGCAAAGTAACCTGTTTTTCTGGATTTCATGTTCAAGCCAAAGGCTATTGAAAAGTAGATACAATATATGGAACTGTAAACCCCCAGGGTAGGATTAAATCTATACTTGAAGCCCCAAAACCAGGCTTCTGGTGTTTGGGAGCTCGGGTTTAGGGTTCAGGAGTTTAGGGTTAAGGGTTCAGGGAAGGGTTTAGGGCTAAGGCGTTAGGATTAGGCTTAGGGTATAGACTCCGAGGTGATACCTGCCCATCCTGTCTTGGAGAGTTCCGAGGAGATTCCGAAAGAACTCTAAGCTAAACCCTAAACCCTAAAAACCCTATAAACCCTAAACCCTAAACAACCTGAACATTGAACCCTGAAACCCTAAACCCTAAAACCCAGAACTCCCTTGCGCCTCGGGTGTAATGTTACACATGCCGGCCAGAGCTCCCCACTCGAGACAGTAACATCTTACTAGTTCTTCGTAGGGGTTAAGGGCGAGTGGCAAAGAAGGAAATATGTTGTATAGGGATTTTACAGGGATTCTTTTGAGCTATTCCCTAACGAAGAACCAGTAAGTACACTAACATGTTCTCTCCAGGAATGCGAAGATATGCTGCTGTACAAGTGTATCATAGAAGAATTGTTCTATCAGGGTCTTGTTTACTCTTGGGGAAGCATATAGCTCGGGAAGATCTGTGTAGCGTTTTTTTGGTGGTTAATCCCAGTAAGATTATATTCCTTATATAAAATACTATACCCAAAAGGAGGATAGATTTTTACTCTATATTGGGTACCATAGTATCCCCAAATAAAAGAATACTCATCTGGAATGTTGAATTATCTACCTTCCCGCGACTGCTTCCTCCAGGACGCTGTTGAGCTAGTTTGGAGGTCCTCTCCTCTAAGACTCTACTTGGAGGGTCGGGGGACTTAGTAAGTGGGCTAATAAGGGGGATAAGTCAGGTTACCATATGGGGGTTATTAACCTACTTACTAAGTCCCCCTGACTCTCCAAGTAGGGGCTCTACAGGCAGTTCTAAGGGGCCGCGTGGAATCGGACTCGCTTTTGGTGCAAAAACCCTCATACTCAGATCCCTGGACCCACACAGATACAATCCCTTCCCCTACTTGAAGGTTCATGGGACTTAGTAACTACTTATAACTGGGCTTATAACCCTACTTATAACCCCCTAATGGCCCTGTAGGGGTTACCCCAATTATAAGTAGGGTTATAACCCCAGTTATAAACAGTTACTAAGTCCCATGCACCTCCAAATAACAAGTATTAACCCCCCTAAACAAAATACGGGTTCTCCAGAATTCCCAAATATGAATTCTGCCCCCAAGACTACCTTTCAAGGGCACAGAACAAAGAGAATAGAGTTCATGTCGCCTCGGATCCTCTGAATTAAGGGGTCCCTAGCATGACTTTTACGGATCAGGGATTTCCTTCATTTCCAAAATTGTGATTGTTTTGAATGGTTTTTGTAAAAGAAATCTTCATTAAAACAACAAACACGTGAATGCGACTTTTGAATTGACTGACTGCGATTAAAAACTTTTATGAATAGCTTCTCAATAGATTTAGCTTGACTTCAACTGATTGCGACTAGCTAGACTCTAATTGGATTCTTCATTCGTTTGAATACGATGTGGATGTGATTTTAAAAAGGTCTTATTTCGATTTGAATTACATTTTAGTTGCAGCTTAATGGATTTCATCACAACTTTACTTAGAGTCTAATCGTTTTCTTCGATTTAATTGGTTGTATTCGATTTGATGAGATATGAAAAGGATCTTCTTGTATACTCCCCTAATACATTCGGGTCGCCCGATAAATACCACCAGTAAAACCAGGGTTGGAATAGATACATTAGGGAGCGGGATGTTTAACATTAAGGAAAAAGGATTAATGGGAAAAGCGAAAGCCCTATCCTTACATCCTAAAAACCTATACGGTTTAGGGTTTAGGACCTAATCCTAAGCCCTAAACCCTAAACCCTCCCCAAACCCCAGCTGGTTACAACCAGCAAGAAACCTCGGGCATAGTCACTTAGACATTGGCCCAGCAGCGGTTCCCGTCCGCTGCAAAAACCTTTCCCTCCTTCACGCAACGGAGGGACGTCCACCAGGGCTTAGACCAAAGCCTTAGTTCAAGGCATCTAGGGTTTAGGGTGTTGAGGGTTTAGGGTTTAGGGTGTTGAGGGTTTAGGGTTTTGAGGGTTTGGGGTTTAGGGTGTTTAGGGTTTCGGGTTAAGGGTTTAGGGCCTAGGATTTGGGGTCTGGGGTATGGGGGTTAAGTTTAAGGTTTGGGGGGGTTTAGGGTCCAGGGTCTGGGTGCCTGGGGTTTAGGCCTAGCCTTTTACAAGGGTTAGGGTTGAGAAATTCGTTCGAAGCCACAACCCTAAACCTTAAGCCCTCAACCCTCGACCCGGAACCCTGAACGCTAAACCCCAAAACCTGAACCCTAAACAAACTGATGAATCTAGATTACCTAAACCCCAAAAGTAGGTAGAAGAATAGCCCGAGACACCTAAATATAACCCAAAAGGCCATTATTCTACATGTAAGTTGCTTCTGCCCATCTTCCAAATTCCTCTCGAGCTCGAAACCGCAGCAGGCCTAAGTCCCAGCGACACGTTTTAAGGGAGTTAGGTTAGGGTTTAGGGTTCAGGGTTTAGGGTTTAGAGTTCAGGGTTTAGGGTGTAGGATTTGGGGCGCAAGTCAGCGGGACTTAAGGTAAATGGGTGAATTCTGCGGATAGCTAGGGCAACTATGTGGGTTATAGGGGAGTTAGAAGTATACTTACTAAGTTCCCGTGACCCTCCAAGTAAGGTTTAGGGACACAAATGGTTTAGGGTTTAGGGCCGGAATACTGGAGAAACAGGTGGACAAAAACCATGGAAAGTCATAAGAGCTCAGGGCTTGGGGTTGTGGGATTGGGCCTAAGACTTCAGTTATGGGTTTCTGGATTTGCCCTGTTGAGAGTTTTTTGGGAACTCTGAAAAACACGACATCCGAACTCCCTGAAGCAGCGGTGATATCAATCATAGGGTTTAGGGCTTCCATTTTATTATCCATTATCCCAATAGCACCCCATCATTTAAACCCTAAATAGTAGCTTCCATCTTATCTTCCATTATCCCCATATAACCCCAATATGTAAAAACCTTAACAGAAAGAGTTATATAGGGTCCTTTGAGCAGGACAGTGGTCTGCAGGGTTGTCTTCTGGATGGCTTAAGTACCCTAGGGGTCCAAGGATCCAAATATTACTGTAGGGTTGTTGAAACGCTGAAGCCCTAAACCCTAGGATTCGCGCCCTAAACACCACTATCTGGATCTTCAACCCTAAACATTAAGGAGCACACGCTCCTTTCCAACCTTAGCACCTACTGGCCTCGTGACCTACTGTCAGACCCTGCTTTGCAATCCTAAACCCCAAACCCTTAGGGCCCCCAGGATCAACCCTAGGTCTGATCTTCCTTGTTGGGATAACAGTAAAGATTTGGGTCCTGCCCCCCACCCATTAACAGTCTAGAAAAAGAGTCAGATTTAAGGTCTTTATACAGTCATAGCACAAAGCTTTTCCAACTGTTAGTGGGGCGGGTGTAATACCCAAGTAGATTTCCAACACTCAAAACGTCATAATCTTCGTTGCTGTGTAACTTAATAGCCCAGAAGTTCTGCAACCAAATCCAACAACTTTTTTTCTTCGGACTGGGCCGCGGGGTATTTGGGTCGGGGCATGATGGAGAGGCTGCGAGGTTTGGAGTCAGGGGCATCGCAGTCAGTATTCATCCCTAAACCCTAAACCCATAAACCCTAAACCCTAGAACCCTAAATTTACAACATGAGGTCCCAACCTTTCTCACCAGCTAGATGAGAGTTAAGCCTGAGGCGCGTCGACCTTACACCCTAAACCTAAACCCCGACCACCTAAACCCAAAAGGCTTAGATGCACACCCTAAATCTGTGACCCTGAACCCCAAAACCCTGAACCCTAAACCCTATAGCTCCAAATCTCAAAAAGCCTTCTGAACACTTGCGCAGTTACCACAAGGATGCAGTCCGGATCGTACTCCTTAGGTTCAGAGTTTTTAGTTGAGGATTCATGGTTTAGGGTTCTGGGTCGAGGATTCATGGTTTCTTGAGGGTCTGGGGTTCATGGTTCACGGTTTTGGGTCCCGATTCATGCTGTAAGGGTTCAGGGTTGAGGGTGTAGGTTTAGTGTGCGAGGCTGATCGTTCGAGTCTTGAGCTTCTGCGCCTCAGTTCCTGGCTATTTGGCTGCTCCTCAATCCACCTATACAAATTACCCCTCCTAACCCCCAATGTCACTACCGCTTAAGAATCCCCAGACCCCCAAGGTTGATCTTCAGGGGAGGGGAATATATGAGCTATAGTCTAAACTCCTAGTATCCCCCTTAATGACCCCTATAGTACTCCCCTATATATTTCCCTATGTATACCCCTGTAAGGAGTTTAGACTATAGCTCATATGGCCGGAGCTCTACTCCCCCCCATGTCCCTGAGTCCTTACTTGAAATTTAGGGGCCTCGTAAGCCATACAACGAGACCAGCGACGGCCGTTATGAACATACTTACTAAGTCTCCCTGATCCTTCAAGGAAGGTTGCCCCCTCTAGGGCTTAGGGCTTTAGGGCTTAGGGCTGGAAAACGGTCCTCCATACCAATCCCCTAAAGCCCCTAGACCCTAAACCCTCTGAACCCCCTAGCCCCTAAAGCCGCTATACCCTAAACCCTCTGCTCAAGCTTGGCGCTGCTAAGACTGACGGGTCGATCTTCTTTGACTTGTTGCCCGGGGTCTGCCAGCCTTGTTCTCCTGGATTGAGGGTTCAGGGTTTAAGGTTCAGAGTTCAGGGTTTAGGGATCAGGGTTTAAGTCATGGCTTTAGGGCTCAGGGATCCCAAAACAGTCGTTATATGAGCTAAAGTCAGTTTTTCCTACAGAATTATATGGACCTGCGTCCCTTAGTATGGACTATACGAATAAGCCATCAGAGGGACCCCATTGTCCACTGTTAAGGGTCTCTTGATAAGGCTAGTATTGACAGTAGTTCAGATGATTGTATCATGCCAGCCCTATTCTTCTGACAACTTTCAAATAAGCATCGTCCAAGATAGCCCACAACCCTCTTCAACTTACTTGCCAGCTTTGTTCTTGTGACTACTTGGAGGTCAATGGGTATCTACAGCCTACCGATACGTGTACTTATATCCTCATGGCCACCCAAATCCCTAACATGATTATGACTAAGGTGATGAACACAATACATGAATCATAAACTACCCAAGGAGCGTCAAGTAGAGCTGCTGGGTTCAGGGTCTCAGGGTGTGAACCTTAGGAGCGTGATCACAATTCCCGAAACAAAGAACCCCTGCACCCCCCCTCAGAATGAGTGAGTGCATGCATGCATGCATGCATGCATGAATGAATGAATGAATGATCCATGAATGTATAGTACTTTAGGGTTGGGGGGGGGGGGTTGATGTGGGGCCCACCCAGCTAGGTAGCAAAATCGCAAACTATGGCCAGGCGCTATCCTGTAGCCCCGTATGTCTAACAACCCTAGTGTTTCGTAAGATAAGCGGTGAAGCGCAAGTTACGTACAGGCGACATCCTATAGCCCACTAGGTTTAACAATCCTAGTGTTTCATAAGATAACTGAAAAATTGCAAGGTATGGCCAGGCGATATCCTATAGCTCATTAGGTTTAACAACGCTAGTGCTTCGTAAAGTAAATGGCAATTTTCATAAAAATGAGGACCCAATGTATGGACCCCCAAATACTACAATCCTTATTCTGGGTAACCCCACAAAAGTACCCCTAATTGAGGGAAACCCCCAACTACCTGCTCACGAAGCAGAATTGGTGTCCACAACTAAAGCCCTTGGACGACACTTCCCCTTTCCAGCAAACATATGCATGATGCTAGAGATGAAGTTGAGGATCTGGGACGTTGAGGAGTTATAGAGCTTAGGGTTTAGAGTTTAGGATTTGGGGGGGAAAGAGTCTTAGAATGGGAAGGTTTGTAGCAAGTCGTTCCCCTGAGCAAGCACATTGACAGAAAGTCTGATGCCGCGCAGCCTACAGTTGTCACTCAGACTCCTGGCATAATCAATCATCAACCGGCTCGCCAAAACAAATTGCGTAGGTGCACAAACAAATGTTCCTAAAAATCGGAAAATGTCCAAGAGCCTCTAAATGGGTAGTTCCCAAAATCATGGGCCCCTTGGGTTATAGCTTTTTTTACGGCACCTGATACTTAGGGATACCCAAATGGGGCCATAATTTTGGGAACTACCCACATCGCAAACACCAAATCCCACACCCTGAAACCTGAACACCAGCCCCTGCGGATCTCTGGATACTCAAACCTTGACACCTTTTCAGCCCAAACCCTAGACTTCAAACTCAGAGCATCCCACCTCGCTGAACAAATGCCCACATCCTACAGTCCTCCCCTAAACCCTGCTAGGGCCTCCAGCAGCCACCAGCATGTCTGGAATCCAGTGACCACCATCAAAGAGCGGGTCGACCCACTCGAGCAACACGCAGCGAGGGCTTCGTGAGCGCTTGCCTTGAATGGGGTACGGTTATGGACGAACTCCCGCAGCCTTCGAGTACTATACTGCAACAATACCCGGGTTTTGGTATAGTGAATCATGCAGAAGTCAAGCCATCAATGGTAACTATGTTTGAAGTCTTATCAGTACCCTACATTGGATTCCAGAAAAGGTTTCCAGGTTTGGAAAGCTTGCCACAACGTAAAAAAAGTCCACTTCCGCGCTCGTGCGCAAGGGGGGACGGGCGATTCGTACGATTTCCGGCCGGCCTTAGGGGTCTACCTAAACCCAACAGTAGGTAGAATAATAGCCAAAACACAAAAATATAGCCTAAAAGGCCATTATTCTACATACTTTTGGGGTTCAGGTACGAGTGACTCAAGAACTACGGGGTCCAACTGTGCTCAGCCTCCCCCATCTGTTGTTGAAACCTGGCGAAAGAGATCGGTTTTGTGATACGCCCATGTTAAGAAAAGTGCGCCCCCCCTCCCCTTAATGGGGATTATAATGGGACTCCTAATATTTGGGCCTTAAAAGGAGGGGGGTTTATTAATCATGGAAGTTGGTCTCATCCATTTTCATCACGCGCGCTAGGGTGTCTGCTTTCTGTTTACAGAGGCCGGGTGGGCGGGTAGGTGAAAGTGCTGCTTGCCCCCATCTTACATGCAACCCCATACAACCTCATTCCAAGAGAACCGTTGTGTTGCTTTTTGGGGGGCTCCATGTTCTTTTGGGGGAGAATCATGCAAAAGCGTTACGCTAGTCACTTGTAATCCTCACATAGCTGCAGTATAAGGTACCTCTCAAGGCCTATTCGAATTATTCAGGCCCCTATATCACACAACAAGCATTATATTATGTTTCAAGGTTTAAGGTAAACCCTAAACCCTCAACCCTGCGCTTCCAGACCCAGGATGTTGCCCAGCTGCGCTCGTGCCCGAAGCTGGAGACGGCGTTCGAAATGCGCGCGATGCCAGCATGGAATTCCTTATTCAGGGTCCATGCCCGAATTTTGCGTCAGGATTTGGGGGATAATTCGGGCTTGGCGGATAGGATTCAGGGCCTAGAGTATAGAGGTTAGGGTCTACGGAAGAATGGATTCCTATAGAAGTTCCTACGAAAAACCCAGCAGTCGTCACTTTGATCAGCAACCCTACCGATTCCTACATTCCCGGCTAAACAAGAGCAAGACTCTGCAGCAAGGGCTTCACCAGATGCTTTGGAGCCGGTCACGGCCTTCAAGTCTGGAAGTGTCTATGGAGGCTACCTTAAGCCCTCACAAAACAGGAAACGATGGCCCAATCCCCCAGAGAAAAACAAAACATCCTGATAATGTTACTGTTGGCAGTTGGGGTTCAGATAGTGGGAGGCCAAGGCTCCGTAAAGACTGACTTCGACATGTGCATCATCATGTTTAATTTTGGTGTTTTGGGATATTCTAAATTTTCAGGGCGGTATCTTAGTGCGCATCCTTTGGGAAATCGGACTGCCTGACGTAGTTTGGAGGGCTAAACCCCATAAAACCTAAGCCCGGACTGAGTGACCTGGTAGTTTCCCATAATGCGGGGACCCCAACATAGACCCCACATATCCTCACATTCTCAAGACGGGGACCCCAAAAAAGTACACCTAAATTTTGGGAAACCCCCAACCCTCCCTAAGCCTAAGCCGTAAACCCTGTACCCGCTTAGGGGGATGGCAGCCTGGGACACCGTGGCAAAGGTGCCGGCCACATCTCTGAGGCTGTGAGGTTCCAGATTTACAACCTCTCTTCCCCAATAACCAGGGCAAGCCTAAACCCTAAACCTTGGGTACTGCCCCCACCCAGTAACAGTCTATATTAGGGGTCCTACTAGGGGCTATATATAACCGTATTACAATTATCATCCATGAGTTACTGAGGGGGGGCAGTACCCAACCTAAACCCAAAAAGGAAGCCCAAAAAGGTTAAAGCGCGGCGTTGTCTGAAGATCGTCCCCGGCGTCCAAAAAGGTTAAAGTTCTTCCATTGGCTTAGTAAGCAACTGCAATGTCCTCCTGAAAAAGTTGACAAGCTCCAGCCACCTCCAGGAGATCAGCATTTGGGGTTTAGGGTTTAGGGCTTGGGGTTTAGGGTTTAGGGCTTAGGGCTTAGGGTTTAGGGATCAGTATTTGGGGTTTGGGGTAATTTTTCGGGGTGGTTGAACCCGAGGCGGGCGTATTCTTCTTAGAAAGTACTGTAACAAAGTGGAGGGATCTTCAGGACTACGGTCTAGCCCCCAAAGAAAATCTACTGAGATGCTTCTCAAAAAAGGGCCCCTTACAAACCCTGTGATGCGGTGTGGCAGGAGAGGGTTCTGGGAGGGTTAGAATGCGAAACGCCTGCTACTGTGGATGGAGGAATCTTGCACCACCTTACATACCTTCATGTTACCCCAGCAGTATATTGCGAACATCAGTTGGTTCAAGATTCCTTCCACCATGGTTGGGGGGTGGGGCCTTCAAGGGTGTTGCGCGGATCAGCACTTCCTAAACCCTTCACGGGCTCACCTAGGGAGACCGCACATGTGCAGCGTAGGCCTAAACCCTAAACCCTCAACCCTAAACCCTAATGGAGTCTTTGACCAATGAAGGCGTCACCACTGCACTTATCTCAATCTGTAGCTCATGATTGTAACAACTTCGATCACTTGAGTCCGCAAGCCCAAGCCTTTCAGGGTTTAGGGTTTAGGATTTGGGGTTTAGGGTTCAGGATTTGGGGTTTAGGGTTTAGGGTTTAGAATTTGGGGTTTAGGGTTCAAGCTTAAACCCTTGAACCTAATTTTCTTGTTGACAACTCCGGTCTCCCAACCCTGGCCCCCACCCCAAGGCAAGGAAACTTAAGTACTTATCCTATGACCAGTGTCAATATGGACCCATGACCCGAAGCCCAACGCCATAAACCTTGAAACCGAGACACTACATGAACTGTATCACTTAGGAGGGCCCCCCACCCCGTAATCGTGATATAATAAGCATATAATAGGACCCTAATATAATCACTATTATCCGTTCTAGTCACTAGTACTGGGTGGGGGGTCCACCCTATGAATCACCCACATCCAAAAACCCTTTGTCAGCAGAATTCGCCTGTTGCGAGGATGGAGCGCACACGTCACAGAGGGCTTGCGTTAGCACAACCTGAGTGCATCATGGGTTCTCCTAATCACCCCCTGCTAAGGTAGCCTCACAATTACATGAATTGAACAAGTGGTGTAGTGTAAAGCCTGAAGAACAAATAGAAAATGGTTTCATAGGGCTCCACTATAGGATCTTCAAATGGCTCTAAGTCCTCCCGGTCAAAAATCCGAAATGGAGGTCTAGGCCATAGCGAGTTTCAGGGGATTCTCGCCCCAAACTACTCCAGCATCCAAATCCTGAACCTTCCAAAACCTCCAGACACCCACCCCCGAACGCCAGGTCCTTAGGATCTAGGGTTCAGGGTTTAGGGTCAAGTGTTTAGGGTGTCTGTCCAGTCTAAGGAGGTTCAGGATCTGGCGTAGCATCCTACTCTGGCTTACATCTCAAACTGTGGAAGTCGACCTGCTCTCGTTGGAAAAAAACAATGAGACTGGCTCTTGAGGGGAGATATCAGACAGCAAAAAGACGAATACCGATAGCAACAAAATAAGAAACAACAAATAACAGCAATAAGAAGTCATACCAAGTATGACTACAAGCAATCAGAACCGATAACACTAAGACAGAACAACAATCATGAACATAATCATTAAGAACATTGCAGGACATGCCCACGCTAAACCCTAAACCTCAAACCGTGTGAAGATGGGAACGAAGTAACAGCAATGGTCATAATACTAAGACCCCCATACCCCAAACCCAAAAAAAAACAAACACCCTAAACCCTAAAATCCTGAAGCCCCAAACCCTTAAACCCTAAAATCCGAAACACTAAACCCTGAAACCTAAGACCTTTACAGCTTAACCCTTCGAAGGCACTGTGGGCTTCGCGGCTTTAAGTTCCGAGTCAAGGATGCCATACCTTCTTCAAGGTTTAGGGTTTGGGGCTTCCTAAACCTCAAAAGTAGGTAGAATAATAGCCCAAAACACCTAAATATCACCCAAAAGGCCATCATTCTACATACTTTTGGGGTTCAGGTTGTGGTTCAGGGTCAAGGGTTTGAGGTAGGGGGGGTTGTGGTTTAGGGCTTGGGGTTTAGGATTTGGGGTCGAGGGTTTGAGGTTTTGGGTTTGAAGTATGGGGCTTGGGGTTTGGGGGTTCGGGTTTCGGATTTTTGGTTTGGGGCTTGGGGTTTAGGGTTTAGGGTTTGGGGTTTGGGGTTTAGGTTTCGGTTTGGGGGTAAGGTACCCAGACCCTGAAAGGTGTCTAACACATGATCGCGTAGAGCTACGTACAAGGTTCGGGACATAGAGCATATGAATGTGGAGGGTCTAGGGCTTGGGGTTTTGCGATTCGAGCTGCGTGTCCAGGGCTTTGGGGCTGTGGGTTCAGGCCTTCATCCTGTTACAGCGCAGCAACGCAGCAACAGTGAGGCTGTTGGCTTGGAATTCTCAAGCCCAGGTTCTAACCCTAAACCCTAAACCCTCAACCGCATTCTAATTTGGAGCCCGAAGCCCTCAACTTAAGGCTTAGGGATTTATAGGGGATTAATCCCCTCCCCTAATGGTAAACTCCCCCCAACCCCCCTAATATTAAATACTCCCATGATGTGGTACGTATATCACAAATGGGAATATTGAATATCAGGGGGGGGGTGGGGGATTGAGTATTAGGGAGAGGGAGTATTGAATTTGGGTTGTTTTGGAGCCCCCTAAACCCTAAACCCTAAACCCTAAAAGGAGACTCTAACTCACAACCATGAGGTGAATGGCCTCAAGCTCTAAGCAACTGAGCTGTGGAAGCACGAACCTTAAGGGTCCAAGGACCCAAATAATAGGGTTTTAGGGCCCAAATACCCTTAATATTATACTATGTGGGCCCTAAAACCCTGTTATTTGGGTCCTTGGACCCTCAGGGTAAGGTTGAGGGCTTCGGATTCGGGGTGCACAGATTCAAGGCTTCACCCTTCAGCCCTGCATTCCTGCTTTACAACACTCAATACCCCTAAAGGCTAATTACTTTAACAAACCCTAAACCCTAGACAGGGCTTAAGACCCTAAACCCTAAACCCTAAATCATATAGACCCTAAATCTCTTAACCCCGGGTGTTTGGGCTTAGGGTATTGAACTTTTGGCCTAGGCCTTGTTGTTCACACGAAGGATCTTGAGCCTAGAAGCTTCCGATCACCACTTCTTAACGCAATAATGCAGCGACCTAGGGTTTAGGGTTGAGAGTTTAGGGCTTAGGGTTTAGGGTTCTAGGGTCTTTAGATTAATAGACCCCCTGCCCTTAATAAGGATTATGATAGGGATCCTGATATGCAGGCCCTTAAAAGGAAGGGGGTTTATAATCAGGGGTCTACATTAGATAAAGGAAGGTCTTAGGGTATATTGTGAGGCAGTTCCAATTACAAAGACTGGAATGGAATAACATCAGTAATCATACCTCTGAACCCTAAGCCCCCCATCCACCCCCCCCCCCCACGAAAAACAAATCTGGAAGCTGATGCCAAAATGCAGCGAGTCCCCCATGCGAAGAGAACCAATCCTGGGCTCTGGCTGCAGAAGCTGACGGCAAAACACGGGCTGTTTGGGAGTTTCTGACATAAACTGGGGGCCCCAGACAACCAATGGGAGACATAGGGATCATACAGGGGCTATTGAAATCCTTATTTCAAGTATGGATTACAGAAAATTACTTTCAGAAATCCCCTTCATGTATCAGTTTGGGACCACTCTATGTAAGACGCCGTCCGACGTGAGGTCCGGTGAGGTCGTTGTACCGTGCCCCCGGAAACAACAACAATTTAGGCTCTGAGATTATAGAGGTCTAGGGTTTATGGTAGTTTCCCAAAATAAGGGTAATATAGCCCCCAAAATACTATAGTCCTTATTATGGGGACCCCCAAAAAGGGTACCCCTAATTTTGGGAAACCCCCTTATGGTAGGGTATGAGGGCTTCGGAGATTCCAGGCTGAGCTTGGATGGCTTGGTCAAGTTTGGGGCACAGAGGCCTACACAAGGTATGACAACAGCATGAAGTCCGAGTCCGCGGCCACCATGAGCAACATATGTAAAAAAGGGGGCAGTATAAACAACACCGGGTTGAGCGTTCGCAGCACAAACGCTGGCACCGCTAAAGCCTGCCTGAACCTCACGATAGTACCTCGATCTCCCAAATATGCAAGACAATGGCCTGAATACCCTGCATGTTGGGTAGGAAGGTGTATGAGGTATAGCGATACCGCAGACACCTGAACAACTGTAGGGTTAGTCACCTTCAAAAGTTCGTGCACCTGTGGATTGCTATGCTCCGTTAACTGTATTCCTTTGCACTACATGTCCCATGGTTTTTGGTTAAAGCCCTATACGCTCACCAAATACACAGAATGGAACCCTACGTCAAGTCAGTGAAGAGCCAAGGAGCACGGCAGTGTTGATTTCGTCCTGGGACATGACCATGGGGTTGATCTTGGCTGCGCAGTGCTGAAGCTTGATTCGTCTACGCGTCCTAAATCTTAAGCCCCTGAACCCTAATCCCGAGAGCCAAAACACTGAACCCCTAAACTCTAGACTCTGAAACCCTGAGCCCTTGAGCTCCCCAAGCCCCAGCTCCTCGAACCTTAGCCCCCCGTCGTCTAACCCTTATGTATGCATAATTGAACCCCAAAGCCCTGTCATAGCGAAGAATGGAGGCTTTCAGCCCCTAAACAAGGACCCAATGAAAGCTTCATGAGCTGTAGTCTAAACTCCTTAAAGGGGGCTATAGACGGGATTATTTATGGCAGGATTATCGGGCTTATTCGGGGAATACTTGTATTCTGGACTCTAGCCCATATGATAAGTATAGGATTTTTCGAGGTTGGAGTAACCAAGCTTCCGTTGTTAATAGGACCAGGACACGTCTGAAGAGGTCAGCCGGAGACACTTTCCGCTTGACAGGAGCGCGTTCAAATCCTCCTTTTCCTGAGTTGCTCTTAATTAGGAATTTAGGATTACCAGAAAGGAAACCCGATTATTCCCTATTTTCCCATATTAATGCTAACTCGCTTTAAGTTCCTGAACAGCAATCCAGTTTCTGGAGCCACATCGCACTCGTGGCTCACCCCCACCAGAAGGTGTTGTAGCTTCAGATGCCCCATAATCCTTAGGTGCTGATACCGATGTGTTAGCACCGGTTGCTGCCGTTGAGCTGCTTGCGACTTGTGTACGGTCTAAGGACTAGGGTGAGAAGCTGTTCTGGTCATTGCCCCACGTATAACTACCCATGAACCTTCTTCTGCAACGGGGAGAAGTAGGAGATCTCCAGATAGGACATGGTACCGCATGACCTGTGTGCCTGGAAAGTGGAGTTTAGGCTTCAGTGTTTAGTTGCCTTCGGTTTTCTTGCAGGTTGACGGACAGTCATAAGAAGGACTATAACCAGGATACCATTGGCTATAATCGAAAACGGGGGAAATAAAGCCCCACTCGTAGTATAGCTACCTACTATAATTAGCCTTCAAGTGCTGGCTGAGGGTCAGGTAGTGAAGCCAATGATGAGCGCAGTACTAGCTTCCCGCAAACTAACATAAAACCTGAACTAGGGCCTATAAATGCTACTGTCCCTGGCCCTAAACCCTAAACCCTAAACCCATGAGGTAACATGGTAGACTGCGAACCCTTCAAGAGCCGGAGTTTCCATAAGCTGTTCAGGGTTTGAGGCTTAGTTGTCTTTTTCCTCGGACCTTTTTCCAACTGCCGGGTTTAGGGTTTAGGGCTTAGGGTTTAGGGTTTAGGTTAGGGCTTAGGGTTATAATTCAGTATCCCAAATGGAAAGCCCAATATAATATGATCCTTCTTTTGGGGACTCCCCGTAAGGGACCTGCACCCTGTTATAACCCTGGTCTGAGCTATGGTCTAAACTCCTAGTATCCTCCCCAATAAGCCGCTATAAGACTCCCCTATGTAATTCCCTATAGAATTCCCTTTAAGGAGTTCTGACCATAGCTCATATGACCCCTATGACCTCTTGAAAGGGACCCCTTATGTTTGGCAATCGACAATCGACGACATTTTTCCGCTAGAGCACACAAAGCCGAAGATTCTTAACCCTCCAACATCAGGAGTATTTAGGGTTTAGGGTTTAGGGTTAGGTACATTACCCCCCCCCCCTCCACCCCCCAGTAATGGAGAATCAGTTGGATGATATAAAACATGATTTGGAAAGATGGAAAGTGGGGTTTATGTAGGGGTTTTTGAATTATATCTGGTTAGCAGGGGATGACGGAATGGACACATACGATGTACACTGCGATTTGTGGGGGGGTTGTATAGTGGCTACTATGATGATCCATTCCTTCATTCTTCATTCCTTGCAAACTAGGGGTGAGCAAAGCCAAACAAATGCATGGTTTAGGGTTTAGGGTTCAGGGTTTAGGGATTAGGGTGTAGGATTTAGGGTTTAGGGTTTAGGGTTTAGGGTTTAGGGGGCAACCCAAACTACCAAATCCCACGCTCAACCCGTACTGTAGGGGCCTGAATAATTACCAATATAACGTTGAGGTCTATTGGAGGGTAGCCTCTAACAATAGTGATCGATGGACTCTGATACCATAGTATTGGATTATCTAGGCTTCCCTAACCGAAAACCCAAAACTCCAAACCTTGAACTTCAAACCCTGAACCCTGCGATCCCTAAACCCTAACCCCCCCCAACCCAAACCCTAAACCCTACCTGGACTCCAAAAGTATGTTAACAAATGGCCTTTATGGCTGTTATTTTGGGTTTAGGGCAAGTATTTTACCTACTTTTAGGGTTCAGATACACTAAACCCCATGCCAAGGCTCTCCGTTGCACTTGGAAGCAGCGAGGCTACGCGTGGAGGCATCGCCATGATTCGCTTTAGGCACAGGTCACGGTTTAGGGCACGGTTTTGGGTTTTGGGGACTTCAGATTGAATAGTTTGGGTTTAGGCAATGAGGGATTTGAGGTTCGGGTTTAGGGTGTAGGGTTTAGGGATTTAGAGTTTAGGGAGTTTAGGTTAGTGTTTAAGGTGCGGGGTTTTTGGATTTAGGGTGTAGGGATTTGAGGTTAGGGTTTCGGGTGGGTTTAGGATTTTAAGCTTTAGAGGGAGAGGTCTAGGAATCACTGGGTTGCTGCCAAGAAACCTATTTCAAGTTACCATGATAAGCAGGGAGCATTGTGAAATGCTACATCCCATAGCAGGATTGGCATACTGCATGCTTCTCGTAGGTGTAAACTTCAGGGTTTAAGGTTTCGGGATTTGGGGTTAGTGCGTTTAGGATCTAGGGTTGAGGATCCAGGTTAGCGATGTCTTTTTGGGAACTTTTTTTACTATGTAGTGGTTGCGCCACCAAGGCAGGCCGAAAGAAGCTGCAGAAATACCATAATGGAGCATGTGCTCTACTCTATGCGGTTTTAGGGTTTTGGGTGTTGAGGAGGAATCGTATGACTCGTTCTGCGTGTCTTCTTGGATATTCCGCTTAGCTTTCTGGCCTTGTTTCGCGCGGCTCCGGATCGCGCATCAACGTGATGTAGCCCGCCCATGTACATTCCACTAGTTCCTGTGATTGAACCTATTTCCCTTTTGTACTTAAGAATCCCACTATCACAGTACCTACATTCCCGTTATAACAGGGACTATGTTATGGTATCCGCCTTTTATATTTGGCAGAAAGGTCGCTTCACCGAAGGTTGAGGCTTTCGGATTCTTCGGTTTGAGGCAACACTTGTGGAAAACAACAACTGACGCTGGTGTTTGGGAGTTGTTCAAAACAGTCCCTACATAGCGTCCAAGAGGGACCTCACCACAAAGACCAAGTGAGCTATAGTCGAAACACCTAGTATTAATACTCCCCTATATAATCCCAGATATAACCCCCTGTAAGGAGTTTAGACCCTGAACCCCAAACCCTAAACCCCAAACCCTCATACTACATAATCCCCTTTAAAGAGTTTAGACTATAGCTCACATACCCCCAGACATTTTAGGGCACCAAATTCCGAGGACTAAGACGGACCCTTGTAACGTCCTTCAGAAGCCGTATAGGTCCTAGGCTTTCCAGGACCGAGGGTTTAGGTGCCTTGTAATGTGGCACCCCTTTTAATGGAGGGGTTCAGATTAATGAAAAGTTTTCGGGGAATTATTCAGAATCAGCTATTGTTTG
>CAJNIZ010047854.1:0-34741 GCA_905231905.1 Symbiodinium pilosum | reverse complement strand
GGGGGGGGGGGGGGGGGGGGGGTGGATGATGTAAGGGGAGGCCTGTGTTCCAAATGCTCGGGGAACCAAAGGCCCGAACAAGCCTGACACTATCCTGCCGGTGTCCTCTGACCCTCTTATGACCCCTTTAACATCATACATGTGCACACATAAGTTAACTTCACACTTTTGATCTTTTTTGTAGTTTTACATACACAGGCACAGACCGGTTCCAGTAGTCACACATGCCTTTCATGCGTGCGAACGCCTTCATGTGTGCAAACGCACTTATGTGCGCTGTGTTCCCCCCTCTAAACCTTCAGAATTACCAAAACCATTAGGCTAATTAGACGAAGTAGAGACAAGGCACGCCAGCCAACCTTCTCCTTGTCCTCCCCGAAATTTTGTGCAGGGTTCAGGTTTGGCGTCTTGGGTCCCAGTTTTGTTGTGCTTCAGGGTGTAGAGGGGTTTGAGGGCATACACCTGGGTGGAGTTATAGGCTTCCTGTGTGGGGTCGAAGGTTCAACTTGTACGAGGGCGGCATAGGGTTTCGGGATTTCAGGCTGAAGCCCCTCAAAGCTTTGGTTGAGTTAGAGCTCCTGGTCTTGGACTGTGCGGTGTGCTGCGTGGTCCTGAACTACACCCTACACCCTAAAGCATATACAAGCGCAGAAGCATGCTGAAGTGGTCATCTGGGATCATGAGAGTTTAGGCTTTGATTTGAGATGGTGCAGGGAACCTCAAAAAAAACTGGACATAGAAAACATCTCTCAGAAAAAAGTAGAACGAAAGGGTAGGCTTGCATTTAAGGGTTTCAGGGCTTCAGAACCACAGTCAGCCAGCGCCACTCTCGGTGTATTTTGAGCCAAGTCGGGGGCAGTGGTAAAAGAAGAGGCTTACTTCTTGTGTACGGCTTTGGGGCATACTATTTGCTGGTTGTATAATCATAAGGGTATACAATGGTTATACAATATTTTTTTGGCTTGTGCAAAGCCCACAACCTAACCCCTGTATTTTCGAAGGCAATTAGCCTACTTGTACATTCCCTACCCTAAACCCTAAACCCTAAACCCTAAACCACGGGAAGCAGGATTCCTTTGGCACCATATATGCTCCGATTTTAGGCTTTCACTATAGTCCCCCTTAAGTAGATAGAATATGGCTTTGGGTATATTTATAATAAGATCACCATATACCCCATATTCTATCTACCTAAGGGGGATTATGTCCCACCCAACATGTCCTTGGGCACATAGTTCAGCAACATGCCCTTGGAGATCTGCCAAGCAAAGAAATCCTTCAGCTCTTTGCAACTAATGCTTGAACGTCTTGGGTCTCATACGGTTTTGAGGTGCTTGCCCTTCCTTTGGGAGATTTGGGTCTTGGATTGGAGCATGTGTTCTTCGGGTTCAGAGAAATCAAGGGCTCGCCGCTGAGAGCCTTGGGACGCTTTGGAGAAAGGCTCGTCCATCTTGATTTCTTCGTGCCAAGAAAGAATGCCGACGCACACTAAGAAGTTCAAAATCCCTGGTGGAGTTTGGAATGCTGGGCGTTCAAATTTCAAGGATCAGGATTTGGCTTCATGCTCGGCTTTTGACTGCCGTTGATACGCAAGTCTCTCCCGACTGGCGGTGGAATCACCAGCTCTCAAAATTGGAGACTCTATTGGGTTTCCTCATGCCTTCTCAAATATGAGGTCTGCCTTCGGAGGCCGTTGCCTCCAGTTCATCGCTGGCAGGTAGATACAGAGTGCAACTGACGGACCCAATGAGCGCTTGAAGAAAAAGGATAGCATCTATATTATCGTGCACAACTTTTTGCTGCACAAGATACAGTGCTTTCAGTCTCCAAGTTGGAAGGCATAAGAAACCTGATTCCTAAACTATGCAGCTAGCACACACCTCTATGTTATATGAAGCGGGGAACCCCGTCGTCGCAATTCCAGCGATGAGTTCCCCAAGCTCGTTTTCATAAATGACTGCCTAAAGGACTGGCTAGGCTGACGTCAATGCTGGTGCTCGGCACTCAGCTTGAGAAAGCACCGCAGTTTGCAGTCTGTAAAATGCCGCAACCAACCTCCTGCACCCCTGTTTCGTCATCCTCCTCCACAGCCACAGAACTGCCTCCCTGCAAATTGGTGGCGGCATGTTCGCGATAGAACGGTTTATGTAGGGTTTAAGGCCCTGGGAATGACATGCTGATCCATCATCTGGACATTGCTTTTGCTCGGGAAACCTAACATGGCTCCAAAACAGCGGTAATCCTGAAACCCTGTCGTAGACTGCCAACCTCAGAAGCCAAGCAAACCACAATCGACATAGGTATGTCCAAAAGCACGCGGGGGACATATTCAATTGCATGTGAGGCTTTCAGGAAGGCACTAGTTCTTGCACCCGAGAAGCGTCAGCTGTTGGCCCAAACTGGAAGCTGCAATTGGAGTATGTTCCTGCCAGGTGGGTTTTGGGCTCATGGCTCTATGCTGATCCCTTCGCTCAACCAAACCTTACTTGGGGAAGGGGAATGCCCTTGCAAAGCCCTAAACCCCCTAGCCTTAAGAGTTTAGGGTCAGGGGTGCCAAGGCATCATTACATGGGGGGCTCCATGCATGGTCGGTGGCCAGCTACTGGAACTTCAAGCTTCGGAATTTGACCCTGACTCCTAATGATCTTGAGAACCTCCCATGTGCAAGTGAACAGCCCCACTTCTGCATGCATACCACTTCCTGCCTTCTTCCCGGCAAAGGCAAATTGGGGTGTAGGGTTTGGGGTGTAGGGTCCAATTACTCGAGAATCATATACCTCTCCAAAAGCCTACCCTGGGGATCCAAATAGCCCAACGCACAGACATAGGTCCCCAGGGCGATACTACAATTACCAAAATCCCATGTAGCCATTTATGGGGTACTTGGACCCCTAGGGACATGTGGAACCTAGAGCCGCCAAATACACGAAGCCAAACTCTCTGGCCTTCTATATACATAAGCCCGCATGAATATGTGCCAATGTATATAGCAGGTTTAGGGATATTGCCCTAATAATGAAGAATGACAAAGAATATAGAACAATAAAAGAACGCATGGAAACTAAGGCATCAACCGTAAACAGCCCCAAACCCTAAACCCTAAACCCAAACCCATGACTTGAAACTCCACGCTCTGATCACTGAATCGTGAACGCTCGGCCTCCAAGAGCAGTCGTCGCAATTTTCCAGTCATCGCAGAAGGCTTGCACCTCAGGACCAAGAGATCTAAGGCAGCGTGTTAGAATTTATAATCCCCCTTAAGTAGATAGAATATGGTGAATATGGGGATCCTATTATAATATACCCAAGGCCATATTCTATCTACTTCAGGGGGACTATATGTGGGGAATAGAAGAGTTGTAGGCTATAGGAATTCCGGTCCATGATCACTTGGAGACACTCCCAGCTATCTTGTTCTACATGGTAAATACAGAGCAGAGGGTGTTTTCGGACGGGTACTGTAAAGTCCTGGGCTGAGAGTTCTAAAGTGGGCTGCCTGGCAAATCATCAGAAAGCCCTGAAACTCTAGTATAGGTTCTCAAGCCTAGGATTCCTGCAGGACGAATCCCGAAGGGCCCAAGTACCCAATGATAATCAGACACTCGAAGGAGGCGAACAATTCATCCCAGACCTTCGGGCACTCTGTGAATAGGCTAGCAAAATGTGATCACTTTAGACCCTGCAGCAGGTAAGACGTGTAGACTTCGACCCCTAGGGATTGCGGGCTTGAGCCCTCTGTTGCGAGCTTGCCGATTTTTCAATTTGCTTAGATGGACATTACCTCAAAGGTTCGCAGCGCTTGCTGGCTTAATGGGACGTAACCGGACTTCCACGCTATTGCCTATGCAACCCCTATACCAAATAGTAATTAGATTCCATCTAGCAAAATTCCAGTTAGCCCTAGACCCAAAACCCTAGCTAGATTCCAGTTCATCTTAGTCTTAGTAAGCGGATGGCCTCCTCCGTGTGGTAAACCACATCGTATGAGTCCTTGGCAAGCATAGATGCCGCGAGCTGCCAAAACACGATCCTTTCTGGAGTGCCTGATAATGAATGGACCAATGGCTTTGACCATCTTCCATATGCGTATATGTATATATACATATGTACATATATACATATTCATTCATCTGCGCAGACAGCAAAAATATACATGTATGCATACCACTTCAAGTAGGCGGGCCCGCAGGAATTCAAAACAGGGCAACATGCTTCCGACTATACAAGGGCTGCTGCAATCTGAAGGATTTCCTCTATGCATGTATATATGTACCCGACAAGAAGCGTCCACGTGGGCAAATCTCTAAAGCCATGCCGACCTGCACACTCACAATAAAATGAAGAATAATTGTGTTAACCCCGAACGAGCCCACATAATCAACGATTCTGGGACACGGCTTTGTTTGAAGGACCGCCGCCCAATTGGTTGGGCACGCAGGTGTGGTAAGCAATCCCCCCTAACGTCACCTTCCCATCCCCGAAGAAATACCCCTCCCCTTAAACACTGTATTCATCACAAGGGATGTGTGGAGCGGCTACGGGTTACCCCCCAACCCTCTGCAACCCCCCACTGACACAGTATGGGCCCTAAACCCTAAGCCCCGGGCAAAAATCGTATCTTATTGTCACAGTAAGCGCGCGGCATGGTGGTAGTTCAGCATGATGCCGAAAAGGTCTTCTGCTTGCTGCAAAGTCATCACGCACCTTGGATTGCAGGACTACATGGGCACTCATCTGTAGTTCTGCCTGAGATGGAAAACAACCTTGTCCAGGTTGTCGTCACTGTTCTCCAACCTTTCACTAAGTTCCCAGGTAGACATAAAGATAGTCTCTCCCTTGAAATTGTCAGTAACAGAAATGACAGAATGTTCTTGGGAACTTCCAGATATATCACCCTTAACCCTAAACCCGGAACCCTAAACTCCAGACATATCTCTGAGGCTGGAAAAGATGGTTCAGGGTCTCGAGGGGCTGAGACTTCAGGGATCTCGGTAGTGCAGCTTAGATTTTGGGATTAGGGTTTAGGCATGTTCTAAAAAACAGTGTTATCAGTGTTATCCATAATTGCAACTGTGAAGGCTATAACCTGGTCATAACTTAAGTGTCTCTCTACCCAGCGGAAGCCTGAACAGTTTGAGTTATCTCTTCACAGATGAAGCCCCCTAAGGCACATGCGGCACCTAGGGCTGAAAGGTTGCGAGGAATACTTAAAGACCTGATACGAGGAATCTACTCATACTTCAGCGTTATCCCTGGCTTTCTGGCAAAGCTTGCCCTAAGACCTATCAAACCTAAACCCTAACCTCCAAACTGCAGAAGCCTAGAGTCTAGAGGAGCTTGAAGCCCAAATCTTGAAGCTGCATGAATGCGATGCTGACACACGTAACCTTGAACATGCATGATTTGAGCAGGCTGTTTGTCTTTTCATGCGCTACCAATATCCCCAACAGAGAGCTTTCAGATGTAAGTGCCCATGAAGACTGAAGCCCTAGCCGACTGGTTGCACTCTCTGGAAATCCCTGAGGCTCAGAAAAGTCCAGCGTTTTCTTTACAGTATGATGTGAGCCCCAGAAGCAAGTCCTACGTGCCAGTCGATTTTTTTACGTCGGATTTTAATTATCATATGTTGTCATCGCCAGGAAACACCCCACGGTTCAAAGGAACACGATGTACACAACGCCAAAGCCAAGTAACACTGTCAACCATAAACTCTCTAAACCTCCTCCAAAACAACCACAACAACACGGGTCTTGTAAGCAACATGCTCGCTAAGCTCAACTCAGGGCGTCCAAGTATGTGAATAGTACGCGCGCTCAGTGTCGAGAGTTGGACTTTGGGCCCTGAAGTCCACAGATACTGCCTACGGTGTGGGCTATCTGATCCCTAGGGGCAATTCCTCAAATTTAGGAGTGACTTGGGTCCCTAGAAAATTAGTTCCATTTAGATCTTTTCTTGGGGCCCCACTGAATGTGGAAACTAAACCCTAAACCCCAAACCCTAAACCCAAAACCCAATCCCTAAACTACTAAACACAGTCTGGGAACTCCTTTCGACTGGCGCAGAAGCTAGAGTTGGTTTTAATGTAAGGAAGGACTGGAGCGCCTCCGATTAGCGATTGGCGGTGCAGGGGTTGAGAGTTGAGGGTTTGGGGTTTAAGGTATCCGTAAGGTGGAGCGCTATAGAGGGCTGCCCTGTGTGTACATACCGTGCGGGCGGGTCCTAGACTTAGGGGTCCCTTTTTGGGAATCCCCATGACATGATAAACAGGGGTTATAATATTTATGGGGTCTATGTTGGGGTTCCCCGATTCGTGGAAACTACCCTATCGATGTATACCAAGGGGGGATGCCCAGGATAAGGTTTGGGCTGATTGGAGGAGCTCAGTAAGTCTTCGTTAATGTACCAACAACCCCCAAAGCCAGCGTCTAGGGCTAACGAGGTTTAGAGTAGTTGGGCCCATTGATAACCTACAGTATACGTACGAACTCCCCTGACACCATGCTCCCGAACTCTAAACAAAGACAGACAGCTGGTTCAACAAGGGACCTGTTCCTGAGACATCCAGTAAGGGGTTCAGGGCGCAGGGTTTGCAAGGCGTTCAGATCCAAGAATAAGGACTCGAGATTTATGGTGTAAGTGGAGTTTAAGTGGACCCCCCACCCTTTCATGGTGGTATAATAGGAGTGTAAAAGGACGTTAATAGAATCACTATTCTCCCTTACAATCACTATTGGTGGGTGAGGGGTTCACCTAATTATGGTTTACAGTTCAGGGTTTGAAGCTTAAGGCTTTAAGATGCAAGGATGTCATTTACGGCTGGGTGTTCAAGAGGCCCTTAGTAGAGCCGAGAGGCTTTGAGTATCATTTTGCTACAATGTGATTATCATTCCGAATACTTCTTTCAGTACATTAACTATTGCTACTATCAGCAGGAGTGTAGTTCCAAGAAGGGGCTGAGATTCGCCAGACAGTCGCCAGCGCGCTCAACCAAAAACCTTGCAACACACCATGAAAATCAACTCTGGACCCCAAGCCCAGGGAAAGTAAGGGAACCCATCAGATATGGTTCCTGTAAACAAATTGCTGGGACATAGCTAGCAATATCATACAAATGCCAGGAATAAATGGGGTCTCATTAAATTGAGAACGCCAATATGAAGCGACATACAAAATTATCCAGGCTATCTGTGTGTCTTTACCATGCCTCATACAGTACACTATGCCACTTTGCTCCTCGAACCTACTCTTCGGAAAGCACCCTCGCTGCTTCCTGGAAAGAGCAGGGCTTGGGACTTCGGATCCCCCAGTAAAACCCAACGTGAAGTCGACAAATTGAGCTCAGAACCCCTGTGCCCCAAACCATGACCCATGAACCCTAAACCTTCCCCCGCATCAGGATAAAGCTGGGGCCTGATGTGTTCGCAAGGATGAACGTAGGACCTGCTTCAGGACATGGAGAATATGGCGGGGGGCCCCCCAGCTATCACTTATAAAAGAAGCCGGTTATGGGACAAGCCTGGTCGTATGTCCCATGAATGGTAGCTATATTGGAAAAGAACAGTTGTGTAACCAGGTGAGCTATGACCCCCAAAAATACTCCCCAATATAATCCCCTATATCACCCGTTTCACGAAGTTTTAGATTATGGTTCAGGTGTGGCCCCACTGTGCAAGATGATGCCTTTTGGGACTTCGGGCGGCAACGCAAACCTCTAACGCTGTTCATTTGCGTGGGCACTCAAATTCCTCATGAAGCTTCCCTCGGCATGATGAAGAATGAGTACCCAAGCCCTATAAACCCCAAACCCTAAGCCGGGAGCTACATGGGAAATATTCTCCAACTGTTGCAGGATGGGGGCACTACCCAAGGAATGTAGGTCTATTTTGGAAAAGGAGCACATGAGAAGTGTTTTTTTGTGGTTGAACCTAGTAAGATTATATTCTTATATAAAATACTATACCCCAAAAGGAAGATATAATCCTACTCTATATTGGGTACCATAGTATCCCCAAAGAAAATAGTACTCACATGATGAAAGCCACTTCTGGGCCAGAAGCCGCTAGGAAACCCTGTAACACTGCGGGCTCTGAGCACGGGGTGGTTGGCAGTCTGCCTAAAAAGCCATTCCTGAAAAAAAGGAAATCTATGCAGGTAGAGAGATGGTACTAGAAACCCTAGCGCGGCAACCCAAACTAACCCTTGTGTGTACTAATTCTAGACCCTTGGGCCCAAGTTGGGTCAGATCTACAGACTTAAAGCCCCAGGGTTGACTCTGAACCCTAAACCCTAACCTGCTAAACCCTAAAGCCTAAACCCTAAGCCCTAAAGCCTAAACCCTAAGACCCCCGCTAAACCCATAGTTCAAAGGCATTGTCATGCGCACATGCGGAAAAGCCGCCTGATATCAGGTGATGAGTGTCCGTGAAGGCCTGGATCCAGGTAGAGATTCGGGGGGTTCCTCGACTCTCAACATAATCCCTCTAATCCCAAGCCTTAAACCTGAGCCCTAAACCCTACATAAGCGCGGAGGAACCTGGTACTGGAAGGAGATTAAAAGTTGACGACAAGGGATTTAGTAAGCCCGAATTTGAATAACAAGAAAGACATTCATGGTTAAGGGTTGTGTTCCACTGGGCTCTCAGGCCAACGGGCCCCTGTGGGGATTTGGGAATACTATAATCCGCTCCTGGTCTAGACATATCCCATGGTCCCACCCGTACACCCCCCTCCAGAAAAAAGGTGAAAACTGAGAGTTTCAGGCCCAGTGGACCTGGATCAGCAAGTTGTTGCTTGTAAAGCCGGCTCATTCTTTAGGGTTAAGGTATAGGGGCCGCCCCATATGAAAGGATCCTGTAGAGGTATTGCGGATGTAGCTGCCGAGGTGAATCATCCTAAAGGGTTGAAGCAATATTGAAGGAAGGGTACTAGGGTTCTATGGAGTTGTGTGCGGTTTAAGGTTTAGGGTCTCCCTAAATTTGCTGATACCTTGTGGGGGGTGGGGTCCCTTATGATAAGGATTAAAGTATTTGAGGTTAATATTGGGGTCCGCCAAATCTAGGAACTCTGAACCCTAAACCCTATACCATATCTCGAAATGGTCTGGTGCAGGTTTCGCCTACACAATAACGAGCCGGGTGGCTTTGCTGTCGAAGCCCAGGAGCCCAACACTGGAGGGACTTTACACCATGGCACTTAGCACCCCTACTAAAAGTTTGCGTTTAGGTACCTGTAATAAAGGAATATAAGGGAACCCCAAACAAGTTAAGGGTCTAAGGTCCTAGCTAAGCGCCAAGAAGTTTAGTTGGGTTGTACAGATCACGGACCACTGCCCCTTTACAGTGGGCGTACGTAGGGCGCCGCGTTAGTGCTGGGGAGGGCACGTATTTTTCTAGGCTTCAACCCATGGTGATATCTATATGGACTTAGCTCCTAGTAAAATTTTCTCCCTTCAGTGATGACGCATTCTTGGACTCATCTCTTAAGTAGTACAGTGAGCCCTAATGATGAATATCACTCATCCTTACTTGCCGAGACATGGAAGTTTTGCGCCAGGTTTTTGTAACAGGTAGCAGCATCTTCGGGGTGTGCCCGCCCCTAGCAACTGGCACCAAGCATCCGCCCCTGATGTGGTAGTGCGATTTAACCACAGAATTAACCAAAACTCTTTCGAACCCCAGAAAACAAAGAGTACTCTGACTCTGGGGGGCACTATTGTAACCCCCTAAAAACAGCCAAGTTGCAAAGTACGGCGTTGTCGCGTGGGACGCAAGCTCACACATGGCCTGTCTGTGTTGCATAGGGCTGGCAGGCCGTAAAACAAACTCTTGCGCGGGGGTGTGCAACAGTTGTACCTCCTCTTTTGGGGGCTCTTCTAAGAGAGACTCTACAACTTTAGGGGGTTAGGCTTTACAAGACGGGGCGTTTCTTCCTTGAAACACTCTAGCACTTGTACTGGAGCCTGATTTTGGCAAAGCTGACCTCCCCCTAAGCACTTTGCAGGTCTCGCCTCAACACAAAGGCACCAACACTTAGAGGAGGATTTTGGGGTGTAGTGTTTGCTATCGAGACCTCGACCATTTGCGGTCACTTCCTAAGGGGTAGCTACGTCGTATAGGTCTTTGGGCTAGATTTGGAATTGTGCCTGTTGAGTTGTACAAGCTCAACACTGGCGTCGCTCGTGAATCTTATAATTTCAGCACCGGATTTTACCTTTCGCAGCTTTATCTGCCAAGCATTTTCCTGAAGTCTAGCCCTCCTCGGTACCCTGTGCAGCATCCTGTCCCTTATATGCCCCTGTGTAAACCCAGTTTCCATTTCATTTGCCATTTTCTTGTCCTTTTCCAGTATTGGTGTAATGTGCCTAAAGCCTATATATCTCTATATAAAACCCCATATAAACCCTTTATACTGCATACCCCTCAGTTTGGCAATTGTAGACTGTCTTCAGGGTCCAGGGTTGAGACTACCCCTTCGCCCGGCGCTCCTGCTAAGCTAAGCCTATGTAGGGTTAATTCAGATTGCAGAGGGGTGTGGCTAAGAGAATCTATGACAAACGCAGGGCAGAGCCGTTGCAGTCTGAAAACTTTCCCAA
Organism: Symbiodinium pilosum; assembly: GCA_905231905.1. Taxonomy (NCBI): domain Eukaryota; class Dinophyceae; order Suessiales; family Symbiodiniaceae; genus Symbiodinium; species Symbiodinium pilosum. The sequence continues at coordinate 24,150 of CAJNIZ010047854.1, read as the reverse complement.
TCCGAGTTAAGTTACTACTATCTGAAACCAAAAAACCTGCTACGTCCATATGCAGGGAACCTAAACATCCCGATCCCTAGGTCCCAAACCTTTCGGGACAGCTTAAGCAGGCAAACCCTAAGCCCTAAACCTTTAAACCCTAAACGCCTAGACCCCTCAACCCTAAACCCCTAAGCCCCAGAGGCAAATCTCAAGCCCTAAGTGGCATGCTACTGATGATGGAGATCCCTGAAGTCCTTGTACCCCAATGGGGTTTCTCAAAACAAGGATGTGGCGACCCTACGAGAGCATCCAGGTTGCTGTGGAGGACTAGAAAGAATAAGCTTTCACAAGCCCTAAGACTTACCATACTGGACGGATTGATTCCCTCATCAACAGAATGATCAAGAGGATGCTGGAGCGGGTCTTGCTAGCACAGGGGCGAACCGAAATCAGACCGTGATTATGATGCCACATCTGGCACAACCCGCTCGAAGCCATGATACGCAAAACGTATGTAGGCATGTGTGCCACCAGTTGCAATCATGTGAGGTATCCCTAGAATTGGGCCCACGATGCTGTTTATCCAATTTTTTTGGCTGGAATGGCAGCAAGAGTAAAAAACAGTGAGCAGGACGACCAGTCTTGGTCTATGTATGGCCTCGGCTGGTCTTCTTGGTTTCCATTGTACCCATTTTCTCTCCATTATTTCAATATATCCCCTATAGAACCCCTGTATATCCACTATACAATATAAGACTACGATTGCCCATTTTTAGAATCCTCCCGTGCCAATGCCTAAGAGTCCAAGTACCTAATAATCATACACTTACCCGAAACCTGCACCATAATTCCTATTCCCCAAAACCAAAGTACCAAATTATTGGGTACTTGGACCCTCTGGGAATGCTGTCAGGTTGCATAATACAGGCGCTTTTTCGCCTGGGACGAGCTGCTTTCAGTTCAGCAGCTTGGGGCTTTCGGCTTAGGGTTTAGGGGCTTAGGGTTTAGGGTTGGACATGGCTTAAGATTCTAGGCTAAGAGCTGGGGCTCATAGGGCGCGATTCTTGCGAATGTTGATCAAAGTCAAAGTTACAAGATGAAGTCACCTTTGCTGCAGAAGACGTTCTTAGGACAAAGCCTCTCCATACCTTTCAAAAGAGTCTTTTTCTTGGGTGTTCAGCTGGCGGAGGCGAACACCTTACTACAGGTGCTCGAGGCCACTGCAGGTTTCAAACTCTGGCCCCATCTATAGTCCCCCTTAAGTAGATAGAATATGGCTTTGGGTATATTATAATAAGATCCCCATATACCCCAAATTCTATCTACTTAAGGGGGGCTATAGTCTAGAAACCAACTTAATGACGTGTCGTGCATGTAGCACTGCAGCATCTAGAAACCGAACTCTAGATCTCTTCTAGTACTGGGAAACTCCATGTAGGACCCCTGAGGTTCTGAAGTGTGCCTGCGCCTACACAGCTACTATGTACTTCTTGTGTCCTGCCCATTGGGTTTAGGGTGTAGGGTTTTGATTCTGCAGACTGGCGTTTTTTTTTGGGGGGGGGTCCCTTGTATGACAAGGACTATAGCATTTTCGGATCGATCTTGGGGTCCCTATAAAGGCTCGACCGCGTTCCCATTATAGCTGGCAGGGGTAAGCCTTGTTTTGGTCTGGGCGAACTCAGTTACAGTACGTCAAGGTTGTTCACCAAGCTTGCACAGTGGTCGTTTCTCGTTGGTCGACGCCCGCCCCCAGAACCCTAAATCAGGCTTAAGCCCGAATACCCTAGTTGGTTCCTTATTGGGATACTGCTAAAGGGTTAACGTATATACTTCATATACGGTTCCTATCGCTGACGAAAAACTGGAAAATCGTCCAAGAATGACCCATCTAATCAGAAACCACGGATTATAGTAGTCATATATGTTGATGCTAATAGTACTAGTATACCTCTAAAAATGATAATAGATAATAATGATAATAACAATAATAATAATAGTAATAATGGTCTCTACCTGCGAGGTGCCCTCCGGATCCTTGCTGCTGAGGCACTTTGAGAAATTGCACCCGAGTCTCGCCATTCGGAGTAGAAATGATCTCCTGAAGGCAAAAAAAGCATGTCCTAGTATCCCCCATTCATGTTCCCTATAGTAATACCCTACAAAATCCACTACGTGACACCCATTAAGGAAGTCAAATTTTGGCACATGTGGATAATTACTTTGAAGCTGAGGACTGGATGCCCCTTTGCAGCTACGTACTCCAGCTCTCAGAGCAAGATACTCCAAACCCCTTGGGCCACAACTGATGCTAGTAGAAATGGCAGCCCGCATGAGTAAGTTTTTTTGGTGGTTGAACCTAGTAAGATTACAATCCTTGTATAAGATACAATACCCCAAAAGGAGGATATAATCTTACTCTATATATATTGGGTACCATGATACCCCCCAAAAAAATACTACCCACATGGCGTACCGAAGCAATAAGAGGGCGATACAGAGCCTGAAGGATCCCTATAAGCTGTACTTCCCAAGGTACAGGTGTACCTTAAATTCAAAGTCCTAGGAGTCCTAAACCCTAGACCCTGGGCTCTATACCCAATTATAGTTTAGGGTATACAAACCCTGAATAGTAGTTTCCACTTTCTTTTCCATTATCCCAATATATACCCCCCCTAAACCCCATACCCGAGTATCCTCAGTGCCGTTTGGCATGACCTGCGTTCGGCTTTTGCCCGACAGCACGATGATCTCCCTTCAACAGCTTTTGGCTAGGAGTTTAGGGTCGGGGTTGGGGATTGGTGGGTTTTAGGCTTTCGGGTTTAAACTTTTAGGGTTGAGGCCTCAGGGATAGTTTAGGGTTTAGGGTTGGGGATCAGAGCTCAACCTTGTGCTTGCTTGGTTAGGTGGGAATGAAAGAATAGAACAGAAAACGGAAACCACTATAAAGGGTTACATAGGGGCTACTGCGGATCCATTTCTTCATTCCTAGCTAACCAAAGGTAGGCCTAGTGTAGTGTCGAGAATGCAAGGACAATTTGCTACTCGTGCTTGGGTTTATATTCTCCAAAGTTGCCTATTCAATGGCCTATTCAAGGACAATTCTATGTCTCAGGGGCTTCTAGACAGTTTGTACGCGGTGGGGTGTGGGAGGAGTGGCTGGCAAACCCAAGCCAGATCCGTACAATCAGAATAAGCCATGGGGCACTGGTGACTGAAGTGTATAGACTGGAAGAAAACACGAAACTTGCAACACAAAGATGAAGAAGTTCAGCGTGCCCAATCGGTACTTTCCCTTTAAAAGGAGGATACTCCTTGGGTGCTTCCTTGCAATGATTGTATCCACAAAGGTATGCCGGAAGACCAATGATGATTGAGTAGAGGCCTCAAGAAGTGACCTTACCCGCCGCACACCCAAACAAAACTGCTTTGAAAAAGGACAGGGGTTGAATAGCTTGGTGATGATTGGGGTTGTCAAACAATTGGGGGCTCAGGGCTTATAATAATTTGGTAGTCCAGAGAGGCACAATCCTCAAAGGTTATTTGGTTGGCAGGGGTATTATAACAGCAATATAAACCCCTATCACAGCCCTATATAGCCCTATTATAGACCCTATTGTAACCCTTACATGACCCCTATATAACCCCACCATAACCCCTATATTGCCCTAGAAGCTGAAAGGCTTTCAGAACCAGGACATGGGCTTTCGGTCCCTGACATCAGGACCCCTCGGATGAGGAGCGCATTAACTATCTATTGATTGCGGTGATATTGGGGTTATATTATAAGGATAATGGAAAAGAAAAAGGAAATTACTAAAATATTCGGTGTATAAACTCTATATGACGCTATGAAGATTGCCCGCTTTGGCCCCTAAACGCTACAAGTGACACCTACTCAAATCCCCAGCCAGGGGGCGGATTAGTTCTGACATGCCCATGTGGCTTTGCGTGCGAAGGTCTACCGAAAACAGAAACCCTAAGCCTAAATCCTATCGGCCAGTATTGGGGTTATATAGGGGTTGTAATGGGGTTATAGGGTTTATATTGGGGTTACGACTAGATTCGGACTTAAAAGCCCATTTTCGATGAGTTGGGCTGGCCCCAGACGCGAAACAGCGCACGAGCCTGGAACTGGAACCTTTGAGGCACCCCTCCTCTCAACCCCTGAAAGCAAAAGCAACCACAAGTGCTGAGGGCCGCTGGAGTGGACAACCACTCTGAGAAGGAACACCGTAGGACAAACAAAAACTTCAAGGACAGGAAAACCCTTGGCTTGCCTAAAAATCCTCAACTGCCTAGACCTGGAATGCCAAAGCCTAATCTCAAACCTGGGATTTAGGCCAATTCCAAAAAACATGACTCTGATAGAATCCAGTCGCCATCCCGTGACACCCGACTTTTAATCTCCATACATTGCTCGGGTTGAAAGGGGTCCCTTTTTGGGGAAACCTAAACCCTGAAACCTAAACCCCCAAAAGCCTAAACCCTGAGCCCTAAACCCTAAGCGCCTAAAGGGGTGACTGGAGATGATGGACTGATTGAACTCGGCATACCTTGGACTGGAGAATTTCCGACGTTCGAAGGTTGAAACCATGGCCCCCTAGTATGGGCCCTTAACCCTGGGATCCTCATATACCCAATATATACCCTGCATGTAGCCTTAAGGGTCCCTAGAATCCCTCTAAAAGGCCTAAGGGCCCATATTAAGGGCCCATACTTCTAACCTTAGAGAAGTAGGGCGGCTCGGGGTTTAGGGTTTAAGGCTTTAGACAAAGCGGGATATTTAGGTCAGGTGATCTGCCGCACTCACCAAGAGTGGCTACAGGGATAGTGGTAATCATACCCTTATGTATTCCTACTACGCCGCTTTTAGGGAGTCTTGGAACCACCGGAGACTCTCAAGTCTGCATACAAAAGGAAACAGGTGTCACTTGCTTGGACCACCGGCTGACACTAGTGGTGGATGCTATACAAGTCAATTTCTGAGGTCGCATGTGGGTATAGGTGTTGGGGAAGTATATGATTATTAGGTACTTGGACCCTTAGGGGAATAGTCTCCCAAGTTGTTCAGGTTGCAACTACCACTCTTACGTTAGGTCACGAATTACACTGCCCCTCTAAGTACAGCACGGCGTGATATATGTTCGCCCCCCAGATGGATGATATCGGGTTCCAGAAAAACTTTGAATGCGGGGCTGTTCAGATATATGGGTTGTTCTCAAAATTATGGGCCCCTTTTGGGTATAGATTCTATTACGGCACCTAATATTTAGGGGTGCCAAAATGGGACCCTAATTTTGGGAACTACCATATACGGACTAGGACTAATGAAGATCTGCACAGGTTCCTTGTTGGTTGAGAGAATATATAGGGGACAATGGCAAAGAACATGGAAACTAGATTATACCCGTACTAGGGAATATATTGGGGTTCTAAGGGAGTTATATCGGGATAATGGAAAAAGAAAGTGGAAACAGTGGTTTCTGGGCGGAGAACAGCGGGTGATCTTGCAAGAGCTCACCCTTGCAATTACCTTTACAGGGCTTATATAGGGTTTAGGGTCTGCAGTGTTGCAGCCCGATGGCGAATCTCCGAAAGCAGCCACGCCAAGTGTGATATTGTCCTGCCAAAGCTGTTGTGATGGCCAATAGGCAACTAGACACTTGGCTTCCAATTCAGTACTATGATTGAGGGACCCTGACGACTTCTGGTTCCGAATAATTAGGGGATATCCCCTGCCTACCACAGTGACACTCCCTGGACTGTGATTCAACAAGTCCCTGGAGGCCCAAATCCATTTAAACAAGCGCCACAGCTCGAATCCCAAGAAGCTAGACCCGCAACTATTAACGATTTCCTTAATGCAGATGATCTATTCTTGGCTATTTAGGCTTCGACAGTAAACCCGCAAGGTTCTGCCCGTGATCACTATTGTGGGCGCCAGAAAGGAAACCCTAAATCCTATACAACTTGTGAAGACCAAACCCTGCACCGCAACACTATTCAGATGTCCCTAGGATTGGGGTTTAGGGTTTTAGGGTCTGAAAAACGCCAAAAAAGAATACCAACTGGCCAAGTCCCAATCCATGTAATAGACCTTGAGCAAGGAAACCGACACCCTGAACCCCTAAGCCCACCTGCACCCTTACGTGCCAAACTGCCAGACAATGAACCCTAAACCTTAAATCCCACCATGTAGTACTAAGCTCCCGCTGTCAGTGAGCTTGCAGCACTTAATCTTAGCGATGCATTTTTGAAAACGAAACAGAGCCCTCAGAGCTCTGGCCTCTAAATTGACGAACATGTTGCTGAGCGACCTGGGGTCGGGAAATCAATCGCGAAGGGTTACTGTAGGGTTACTATGAAGCTTTGTCCGGAATGTCATAGTTTAACGAAGTTGTCTCGGGGACTGAGGGACCAGAGACCTCTGCAATTAGGTGGTTGCTTACTTACCTTCGCTCATGCAGTAAAGTAGCCAGCAGACTCCATTCCTGGTTCCTCGTCGGGATATTCTTTGACAGCTATAACCTTTACAGTTTTCATATGGGACTGAGTATACGTATATGTAGTATATGTATATATATATACATGTACTCAAAATGACAGCAAGTATATTCCTTACGTTATGTCTTCAATCATGAAAACCAAGCCACTGCAAAAGCCTGGGCTGCTGTTAAGGACCTTATTTCAAGTTACCATATAGTGGAAACCCTATTAACTACTTTGTATACCCCTTATGGCAACTTAATTCAAGTCCCTTAACAGCAACCCAGAAAGAAGACCCAGGTTCCTGAAAGCCTTAGGCAAGGTCAAGCTCAATTTTCCTCTACCTGGACCCTTTTGCGGTTTTTCTTCTTGATGGTACCTTTTCTCCTAGAGGCTATATCCCGAGGAGATGCAGTACTGCACTTTCTCGGTTTAGGGTTTGGGATTTGGAGTTCAGGGTTACAGGGTTTCGTGGGGTAGGTAGGGGTACAGTCCCTCTTAAGTTGATACAATATGAGTTTGGGTATACTATAATGAGATCCCCATATACCCCATATTCTATACCCTATATAACCCATTATAGTAATTTCCATTTTCTTTTCCATTCTCCCTATATAAACCTAATAATATACCCCTATATTCTATCTACTTAAGAGGGACTATACTAGAGGAGGGGAATAACATGTCCCCAAATGCTGGGCCTCAGGATGCCATTGGAGCGGGACATCCTTGAAGTCATTCTTTCTAGGGCTAAAACCCTAATTAAGCTCTAAATCCTGATCCCTAAACCCGCTAGAAGGGGGCAAGGCTGCTGCTTAGCCATGGGGTTCTAAGTCTATCAAAATCACCTGCATGTGGACCCAAGAGCCGCTTGACAACCCCCCTCCTACTCCTTCGACGCAGCAGCCGCCTTTCCACGAGGGCCGAAACCGTCCGAAGTGGTTGCTATGACATGCTACTGTTGATATTAGAAATCCTGCATGACCTTAATATACTGAAGTACTTTAATTCCCAAGGCATATGGTACTAAGGGTCATAGTATCCACCGTTGGGGCTGACTCTTTTCGTGTTATTTGTGCTTGTCGAATCTGTTTCTAAGTCCTTCAGCCTTTACACCCCCTGAATACTAAAGCCCTAGGCAACACCACCGCGTAGCAAGCTCTAGATAACGACACATGCGGTGGCGTGTATAATGCAAATACAGGTAAGCCCAACCCCAAATCAGGACCCAGCAGAATCCTATAGTACTTGGAGGGCCCTAGTTCGAGTCTCCCTACAGAATCACCAGGAAACCCCTGATTTTGGGGTTACCAAATTCCTCTGCGCATTACATACGGCAGTTTCCAATGATTTGGCGGACTCCCATGTAGATCCCAATTTGTTCTATAATTCTTCCGTAAGTTCTGGACCCCCCCCGCTTTTTCTGTCGCCGGTTATGATTTAGGGTTTAAGGTTCAGGGTTTGGCAACCGCTGCTGTCCCAACATGGGCAAGTAGACCTTCAGGGCCCATTAATATAACTATAGTTGTTCAGGTCCTGCTAGGCACTTTTGAAAATCAAATGGGCCATACTGGTCGGGGCCTAGATAACGACCAAACACCAATCAAGTTGCCAGAATAGCAAAGCTATGTGCTAATATTAAATAATCTGGTGTTCTTGTCGCGGTAGCCAGTTTAGCGCCAAGCTGCCCATGTCTCACATAGACTCCAATCTCAAAGCCTGCAGTCACGCATGCTACAAGGTCAATGGTTTTATGGCTAAGTGTCCATGGCATTGCGGATAGCAGGAACCCTAAACCCAAACCAAAGTCTAGACATCCTCATGATACCAGCAGCATAAACCCACTCTTTCAGGATCCAAGACGCTGCTGTTGAGCAGAGTGTTGGCATAGTTGCCTCAAGATGCTGTCAACAACCGGCCTGCTCGGTTTAGGGTTTAGGGCAACTAACCAATCAAGACGTGAAGCACCACTGAATGCCGATGGTCCCATCTGATCTGTAGTTGCTCGCATGTTGTACGCATTCGCCCCATGTTAGTGCTGAGACGCAGCATGTGTAGTTCCCCGTCAATTTTGTATATTATATGAGGGTGTAAATTGGCGCTTGAGACTGATTGCAAAATCTGGTTGCCTGCTGCTGTGAGGAAATGGGGTTCGCTTGGGGGGGCTGCACCCAAGTTCCAACGAGCTGCGTCGACAACACTCAAACCTTGCTTCTGTGATCTCCTAAGACATCCCGACATGAGTCGCAGGCAAAAGCTTTGCAAAATCGCAAACCCGAACGGAAAAAGGGAAGCCTAGTGACAGCTTCTTCAACTGCAAAGCTCAGATTTCAGCCATCTCGAACAAAGAAGAATCTTGCTCCAGCGCCAACTCTTGGGCAGGGAACGTTTCATGGCAGCTATAAGCCCAGTGATCTTCATTCATCCGCTTGCTGGTATGTCAGGATCTGAGTCAAGACGCCGACTCACCCCCTTTAGTTAAGGGCAAGGGCATCCCATTAGCCCGCATGAATCAGTGCTCTTGTCCGGTTGCACTTCAATGCTGCTTGCTGCGGAGGCACCGATAAGCGAGGAATCGTCTTGGTACCTTGGGCATAAACGGTGGTCGAGGCACGCTCTACGCTCTGATAGTGACACACCTCTTTCATCCTCTTTTTGTTAATGGATCGATTCTGCAAATTGTGTATACTGTGGCTTTCTCAAAAGTGAGGTCTGCTCGTAAGCCTTAGCAGGCTAGAGTTCGGTCATGTGACATCCTGAAAATGGCCAATCATGCGGACCTCTGTGTACTGAGTCTGTGTACGCTTGTGATGAGGTTTTGTGCTGCGTTTGCATTATATAGGCACACCCCCACTATGAGCAGGACCCTGGAGAAGCTTCAGGACTCACATGACAAAAGGTTACTTCAGTGACAGCAAGAAATGCCACACAATGTACAACGCCCCGGAGCCCTTAATTCCTTTCTAAATTTCGATTCATGTACAGACCCAAAGGAACTGCTGTCCCGCTTCTTCCCTGATCAGACTCCACAACTTCTCTGCGTGCCTGAAGCGCATGCTCTCTATGCTTACCCAAACATCCTACAATACTTGCATCTGCGTTGCGGATCCTCCCCCGAGGGAACCAGGGCGCTGTATGCGCTTGCGTACTCCGCATTTGAGCCTTCAAGACCGGGATTCTTTGTTGCTAGCCCTGACTCGCTCTCTCTCCACAGCAGGATTGACGGATTGGTGTGTAGATACCTGCTCGAAGTTCCTTGAAAACTGTGTTGAAATCCCTGTGTTATGTCATCCTAAGAACCAAATTACCAAATGAAGCATGATTTTCTATCAGGTTCCCAGGGAAGTTAGTGGTACCCCCCGCACAGGAGTGCTTTCCCAAAATTGGGGGCCTCTTGGGGAGTCCTATAATAAGGCTTATAGCATGGGGATCTTTAGTGGGGCTCGCCCCATGTATGGAAGCTATCACATACAATGTGCGTTGTCGAAGTCTTTGTCAACTCGGCTGGCAAGGCAGTGAGAACAACGAAGCAATCATGCTCAGAATTGATTTTGCAAGAATGTTTAGTTACGCAGCGTCTTACTGCCAAGCCCTGTACTGGCACTGCATGGTACTGCTAGCTTGAACCGGTGCAATTGGAGGCACAGAAAGAAGCTTCCTGGGGGAGAAGAGAGAGGGAGAGAGAGAAAGCCGAAGAGGAGCACAGAGAATCTCTGTAAGCCCTACATGGGTTTAGGGTGTATTTCCTATATGACCCCAAGTCAGAGTACTAAGGGGGTTCTGGGGTTCTGGGTACACCCCAATCCTTAAATCCTGATGCTCAGATAGAAAGACCCTAAACTCTAAGCCTCAAATCCTATTTTGGGCATCTGGCCCCACACACAGCCAGAGGGCCTAAACCCTAAACCCTACGCCCTTAAGCCTAGAGAAAGTGCTGCGCCTGACTTCGCCTCCAGCGTCAAGTTCGCCATGCGCAAGTCGAAGGCTACTGTATTGTTGTCCTTAGGGTTCTGTAGATTAAGGCTCAGGATTTAAGGTTCAGGGTTTGGAGACGCCAATATAGACCCAAATATATTTAAAACCTTACTACATTTTTGTCCTTAGGGTTCTAGGCCCTAAACAGGGTTTAAGCCCTAAACAGCTGAGGGGTTCAAGGTCTAAACCTCAATAGACCTTGAAACCTATACTGTAGGACTCACCGGGTCCAAAGAGGGCGTCACAAACCCAAAAGCCCGGAAAAAGAGCAACTAGTAACTTGTGGGAACAAGTTGAAACTTGTGGTCCCCAAACTCTCAACCCTTTAACATTTCTTATCACAAAAGGAGGTCTCCGAGAGTGGGCTCCTGGTTCAAGACCCAGGCGTTCGGTCTGTACGTAAGACGGCGCTTTCATGTGCAGCTGGCAGGTATCTGAAACGCCCGTATTGGCTGCATTGATAAACCTCGACATGCTTTTACAAGATTGAGTGCTGTTTCTACGTGACAAACCCAGGGGATCTCCGCAATCAAAGGCTTGAGCTGCACTTCTCAGTCAAAGCCAGAAGCTCCTCTGGGATTTTGGGGTTCCTAATGCTGTGAAGGTCTGCGCTCCAGCATGGCGTTGGTTTGTGCATGTGTGGCTGTATATATTTCGGGGTGCAACATGTAATTATGATGCCATATGTCATATGACTGGTAGTGGTGCGTGGGGTTTCTGAGAAGGCTTTGTAACCGCCTGCCTCAAAGCAGTCCGTGTAGTCATTCTCCAACAACCCTGGCTTTCAACCTAGTGGTTCATACCCGTAAACCCTAATCCCTAAATCAAGCCGGGAAAGGTCTTAAACTCTTAAACCCTTGGGAGCTCATGGTGTGTGCTGAAACGAAGCGAGTTGTGAGCCACGCTTGGCTGGAACATTGCTTGACATTAGTTTTGGTTTTTGAAAGCCGAACAGATAAACATGTAATAACAAGGTAATTCAGAATAAGTTCAATTCGCAATTTAAGGCCACTTTGGTATAGCTCCCTACATAAACCACCATTTTGGGTGAGGTCGGGTGAGAACATCAGGCAACAAATGATAGCATCCCAACAAGCATGCGGTTGAGTGAAAACTTTTACTGTTTGGGGACCCGTGTCAGAAAATTCGAGGTCCTATTTTTTCACGGGGGTTGGGGGGTGGGCACTCGGAATGAGGAGTATAGTGCATTTGGGCATCTTACGGTTGCCCTACTTACGGAACCTCCCTTTTCCAAGCAGACCACATTCCCTAAACCCTACTGTAAACCTTAGATGGACCCCCACCCTGTCATAGTGGTATACTGGGACGGGATATACAGTAATAGGACCCTAACATCGTTACTGTTATCCCTTATAGTCACAATTTCTGGGTGGGGAGTCCAACTAATGTAGACCAGACACGGAACCTTCAACCCTCAACCGTAAACCCGGAACCCTGAAGCCTTAACCCAATTACAATGTTTTCAATGGTTCCAGGGCTGTACCCTTAAGGTTGTACCCCTAGGCTATGGGATTTACACAGAGGGTTTCAGGGAGTGGGGAGTCCACACTCCTAAACCCTAAATCCTAAACAAATACAGAGAGGGCCAGGGAGTGGGGGAGACCTTCCTCCCAACTGCCAGTTAAGCTGCGGAATCTTTCTCTTCCTCCAAGCCTGGGCAGGGCTTAGGGCTTAAGTTTTAGGACTCAGGGCCTAGGATTTAGGGCTTAGGGTTTAAGGTTTAGGGCTTCGGGTCAAATCAAGGAAAAATCAATAGACGCCACAAACACTGAACGTACAAAAACCCGCAATGCAATGCGTTAATGCCTACTGCTTCCCTGCAAAACTACTGACGGCCAATGTCTCTGCATAGTTGTGTGATACGGTGGATGCTAAGCATCCATCGTGACAATAATATACCGTGGGCATTATAGTGCTGCTGTATACTACAGCAGGGTCATGCAGCATTTGGCAGTTTCCCAAAATAGGGGGACCCCAATGTAGACCCCAAAATGCTATAGTCCTTATTATGGGAACCCCCGAAGAAGTACCCCGAGCTTTAGAAAATATCCAGATGCTTTGGGTTTTCCCTGAAGATGTAAATGGCTGATGACAGCAACAAGCGATAAGTACACTAACTAGGACTTGGTAAGTCCCCTGACCTTGAAGAAGAAAACCCTAGACTCTAAACCCTTAACCCTACTTGGTGGCCCGGGGTACTTAGTAAATAGGTTGATTATGGGGATAACTGGGCTTATCCTAGGGTTTTTAAGGATTACAAGTGCCCTTACCCCTGACCTTCCAAGTAGACCCTAAATCCTAAACTCGATAGTCCCCTTAAGTAGATAGGATATGGCTTTGGGTATATTAGAATAAGATCCCCAGATACCCCATATTCTATCTACTGAAGGAGGACTATAGTCCCCAAAGCATAGATCCTAAACTCTGAACAGCATTCCAAACCCGCCAAAGAGGCGGTCATAAAGCCATCGCAGCCATGGGTGGCGCAGGTTGTAGATGGCATTGCCTTCTCAGTCCCCGCTCGGGGAAAGGTTTAGCGTTTAGGGCTTGGGGTTTAGGGGTTTTAGGGCGAGCAAACAGACCCCCAATGGCATGCATCGTCCTCAAATGACCCAAACGCATCGCCACACCTTTGGAAGAAATCTGCTTTCGTAGATGCTATTGGGAGCCTTAGGACTTATTTACAACATTTTACAACCATCTAGGCCGACACGTGTAAGAATCGGCTTGGAGGGCGGAATTGCACTTAACCTTATAGACCCTAAAGCCTGCATCTTCTAGTGTACTTGGAGACCTCTGCAAATCACCAAGCGCATCAACAAATCACCACCCTCAAAAAGCAACGCCCTACTCCACGATGATAGAAGCTCATATTCCCTCCCTATTACAACAAGAATAGCTTGATAATGTCTACTGTGAGTGTGGGTGACTCCAGGGAAGGTTTCGATGTATGACCGTTACCTGGATACAGGTAATGAGGTGCTGCCACTTGCCAAGATGATTACTGCTTCAACTGCAACGTGAGGAATGTTATAGTCCCCCTTAAGTAGATAGAATACGGCTTTGGGTATGACATAATGAGATCCCCATATACCCCATATTCTATCCACTTAAGGGGGACTATACTGTAATTACCCTAGATGGTGTCGCCTTATGCAACGTAGGATTGATAATTTGGAATTTTGGCATGTTCACAAGTCTCTCCCAAAATGAGAACAAGGATGTGATATGAAAATGGCGTCCAGGTATGAGAGCCCATACTGTTGTAACTGGGGCTTACCTCCGCCCCAGCCCTCGGAGTACACATCCGGGTGTCTGGGATTTGGTTGGAGGTAACATGAGCGTTTCACAGTTACCCTCCAGCAACACACGGAACCCCTAAAAAAAGGATCTCAAGGCTACAGTACTACAATATTTTGAACAGGAGCTGTTTGGGGTTCCGTGTTAACAAACCGACAACCCAAATCTCACCATCCCTCAATAATCGCCATCTTGCCGATTCTGCCTTGTACCCTAAACCTTAAACCCTAAACTGCCAACACCCTCAAAACCCCTAAACTGCCACGCGACCGTTGATGTGCATCAGGAGGTCCTCGGGCATATGCTGGAGAAAGGTGTCCCAGCCATCGCCTGTCGAGACAGGTGGTGACGGTCATAGTATTCCTTAGGGTCTAGGGCACAAATGTGGTGATGGTCCCTGTATTCTGTAGGCACAAGAGTAAGAGGCCTTCCGTTTTAAGATTCCATATAAGGATTCATACCATAAGGTCCTGCAACTGAAGGTCTTTTGGGTCTAAGGTTGATAAGAGGAGCAGTAGCAAAGGCAACGTGTCTTGCAGTGTTATGACAAATGCTTACCTTCTTCTTTCATGCCCGTAAAAAGCCGAAGTATTAGTATGGTTATCTGTCTCGTCAATTCCGACCCAGTCTTGATGCATGTCGAATTGTAGGTGTCGTCAGAAATCGAATAAGAAGATTTCGCAGATGTCAGATTCACATGAGCTGACAATGCCAGTACAATCGCTGCATATATTCCACGCATGCTTGTTTTGATGGTGTCCCATCTTCAAGCAATGCCATAGCCAGTGCGACACATATCATCGCCACTGGCGCCATGGACACCTTATTCTTTGCTGCGGCCATAGGAGCATACAGCAGTACACGTTCAAACCACTTTTCAGCAAAATCGTCAGAGGTACTTTTCTTGCTGTTGCCCTCGAATTTTGTAGAGCTGGCTTCAGCAGGAGTATGGCGCTTTCCCAAATTCGGAGTCCCTTTTGGCGGCTCCCATGAGACTCTGGCCGCTTTATTGGGGCTTCCCTATGTATGGAGGCTGCCATATTGCTTTAATATGGCTACCTTGCCGTTCTACTTGCCAATCTGATTCAGCGGTGAACTCACCTACAATCTCCGGCCTGAAATGGCGACACTAACCCGAACCGGAAATTAGTTCCGAACAAAACCATCACGTGCCTCGGTAGCGGCTACCACGAATTGCCGCGGTCGGATAATAGAAAGCCTCTGGCTCGCGAGGATTTGTGCGAACATGCGGAAGATCTTTAATCCATCACGGTTTCATGCGGGCCGTAGTATTGTGAGTTCAGAGCCTTAGGTTTCAGGAAGATCTCCAGTCAAGCTCTGTCTCAGACGGTCTCAGTAAGGCTGGGAGTTCAAAATCCATGTGTCCCTGGCCTTTGAAGAGCGCGCTTAGTCAGGACTAGGCAGTCTGGCTGATGACTGCAGTGGGCAGGAAAGGAAGAAAACCCGCAGCCTAAACCTTGATCCCGGTAGAACTGTAGAACATACTCATTGTTGTTTATTCCTCATCTTTGTGCAGAGTTTTGAGTACGAGGTGCAGATTCAAGCACTGGGATGCTCTATGAAGAACCCCTACACCCTAGAACCCGATGTACCTAACCCATCCCAAAGGAAGGCGAACTTCAATCATCGAGTACGTAACTGATGTAACCTCAGGGTAGACCTAGGTTGGTCCTAGATCATTGAGGGTTACGGTATACAGGGGTCTTATTGGGTTACATAGGGGTTATATTGGGATAATGGAAAAGAAAATGGAAACTACTATGGTATATTGGGTTATGACCACTGAAGAGGACACTTGAACTCGGAAGCAAGGTACTGGCTTGCAAAATGGGTGCAATCAGCATCGTCGGTTTGAATTGTCAGTCCATTCTCGCTTCGCTGCCCCAACTTCGATCACAAATACACACACTTGCTCAGCTTGCTGTTCATGCTTTCGTTCAAACATTACTCGTTTTAATTATAGAATTACAAAACTTGCGGGCCCATACTTTCATAATTCCTATGCTGGGGGTTAGTATGCATCCCCAAGTATCCAAGACAGGAGAGTCAGCATGGAAACCCTTAGAGTACCGCCTGCCAAAGTATCAGAGCATGCCCAACAAATCCTTCATGTTCTGGCAGCCGCAGAGGGAGGGGGGTCATCCTAACAGGACTATAGTCCCCCTGAAGTAGATAGAATATGGGGTATATGGGGATCGTATTATAATGTACCCGAAGCCACATTCTGCCTACTTAAGGGAGACTATGAATGCTGCAAACCGATAATACAAGAACTCAAGCGATTACATCCGAATCTTTAGCACTCCTCCAGTGAAGGAACTTGTTTTGCAAAGCCCTGCACCAGACTAGCTGATCCCAAAACCTTCTGCGATTCACCCTTAAAATTCAAAGCCCCGCCCCACGCGCAAGACCGCAACGCCTTCACCACGTCATCGGGAAACCGTGCAGCCCTACAATCGCAAACCCTTATCTCGAAACCATGCTGAACGACCCCCAGCATTCCTTAGCTGTGCAAGATTTACTCCCTTTCACCTGATGGCAGACGTAAACCCCAAAGCCCTAGATCCTGTTTGAAGTCGTTTTTCGCGCCTCTGCGATCAATTGGTTCATCCAGAGAGGCTTCACCGGGACCGCGTCTATCTCCTGTTTGAAGCACTACCCCCGCGATCGAATCTGAAGGCACATATAGGCACCTGCGAAAAGATCCCTAATCTGTTAGCGCCAGTGCAAGCTTGCATGTTGCCTTTGCGGCGGGCAACAGTATATGCCGGCTTTTCGCTGAAAGATCGCTCAGCATCTATGGCTTACTGACCGAGATTGGCAAATGTCTTGCTTCAGGACCTATTCAGGCTTTTGAATATCAGGGTTTCAGGAACGTAGCCATTTCCTGTACATGCCTTGGTAGGTCGAGGAGGTAATTGCCAGGCGGGGCGACAGGCGATGCGTAGAAGGCGAAGCGAAAGTAAAAAGGATCCCGAATCTTCGGACAGGATAGTGTCCTGATCCCATGTGAAGAGTTGGGAGGTCTCTGGCCTTGCATACTATAGTCTCAGTGGGCCTAGTACCTGAAACTACCGAATGGCGGAGTTCAATATCCTAAGCCCTAAACCTCAAGCCCAGATAAATGCAAATTGTATCGGTCAAAAGTTATCACGGAAACCCGCACAAAACCCGCCCAAAACCCGCTCAAAACTCCGGACGCGAACCCTATACAATTTGTACAAAACGTAAACCCCAAACCCTTGAGCTGGGACAAGCTCTGACTCATCCGTCAGGCATCGAACATCATCCTCGAACCCTAAACCCGGAAACGATAAAAGTTTAAGGGGCCCTTGTAGGGTCTTGAGGGTTTAGGGTTATACGCGGTTCTGAAGAAGTTCAGGGGACCCTTGTTGAGGATTATACCTTCCTTTTTCGGCACATAGATGTGGGACCAAGAGGCAAAGAGAGCGCAGAAGCTAAGATATCCGGCATCCACAATACTGAGATTTCCAAGAGCATGGGGGTTTCCCAAAAACTAGGGTACCTTGGGGTAAAAGGGTGTATAGTGACGAGGTAGGGGTAAATGGGTCCCCGAGCCGAATGTTTTCGAGTCTAGAGTCCACGGTATGTATCCCAGAAGCAATCTGCCTCAGCAAGAGTTAAACCCAATTAGATCCATTTCGGGCCCTTGAGTGGATCTCAAAAAGGCACTCCCTATGCCGTCCCATAGTGACCTGCATCTAACCCCTTTTATAGTTTGCCACCTTATCGTAGGAGAGCCAAACCTTAAACCTCTAAGGGATTTGGAACCCCAGTAGAAATTATAATTTCAGCTAAATATTGGGATTCTAGGTAACAGAAATTAAAAATTATGTTCAGGAACCTTGTAGAAACTAGGGCCGATCCCCAACACCCAACTCCCGAGCCCTTCCCACTATGGGCTATTAGACCTTTAGGGTACCTTAATCTACCTTTAGTAGGCTCCTAATAGGGAATTTTAGGGTCTAATAGTCCCAGGCTCCATGAAGTAGAAGGCGTCGTAGTCGACAGAAAAACTTCCATTGAAAAAAGCACCTTAGCTGCGCTCCGCCTGGAGGAAGCAGAAAGCTCTCCTTGTAGGGGCCTACCCCTAGGCCTCCTAATGGCCCAATGTAGGTACTATTTATAGACATTGGGGCCCAATGTAGGTACTAGTTCTAGACATGGAGCCCCAGGGTACATAGTTGGAATAAGTTATAACATGGTTCAACAAAACAGAAAAATTGCAAATGACATAGAGACTTGGTTTATATAGAGGTTTATAAGGCTTGTACAGCAATTAGGGCCTAGACGCATAGCGTAGGGTTTTGGGCGCATGTCATACTACAGCTGTATAACAGGACTCTTAGAGGATAATGTTGGTAATCGTACAGGCTTCTTCACTACCTTACCTCTGGTTCAAACTCCGTGGTTGAGGAAGTGGATTTTGCCGTCAAACTTGGCACCAAAAAAAACAAGCAGCAAGGTCAAGATAAATCCTAAAGCTGCTGAACCCTACATACAGCCTACACCCCGAAACCTGAACCCGGAACCCAAGCAGCCACGTAAAGCCAAAGTTTTGGACAAATCGGGGTGGGAGGCTTAGACCTCAGTACTTGCCTGCAGCAAAAGACTGCAACTCCCAGGCCAGATGGACATGTTAGGTTGCGTAGGACTTTCCATCATCCACAGTAGGGCTTCCTATGATCAACTTTGTAAGGGGTGGCTATAGGTTACCAGTTACCCAAACCCCTGTAACAAGGCGTTCGAACTGTCATATTACTATTGTGGTGTCCCAACTCTAGGGGTTGCGGTTCCTAAAACTCCCCTATTATGCTAAGCAAGTGCAGCCCCAGATCCTTGAGCCCTAGGCCCCAAGCCCGCGTAGAGCCGGAGGCAAGACTGCTACCTCAGCCCTTAGGCCCCAAACACCCTGAATTCTGTAGTCCCCCTTAAGTAGATAGAATATGGGGAATATATATATATATGGGGATCTTCTTATAGTATGCACAAAGCCATATGGTATCTACCTCAGGGAGACTATAAACCACAAGCCTTCCCCAAGCTCTGAACTCGAACTGAGCACCCGAAGCCCTATGCCCCAAGCCCTGAACTCTACATCCCAAGCAGTAAACCCTAGAGCCTAAGCCCGAAGCCCTACACCCTCATCCCGAAGCCTACATACATAACCCCATATCCCTAAATATGTACTATAGTAGTTTCCATTTTCTTTCCATTATCCCCTATATAACCCCGATATATCCCATGTCCACCTAGAGTAGCCTAGACCCTTACTAAAAGAGAAAGGTACCAAACATCAGATGCAAAACCCTTAAGGTGTACATCAGTTACTTCCTAGGAACGCCGCATGCCCCAAGCCCGAAACTCTAGACCCCAAGCCGCCAGCCCTTAAACCATAAAGCGGCGCTCTGAAAGCCTAATCACAAAGAATTAGCTGGAGCCCAAAAGTATGCAAAATCATTGCCCTAAAACCGTCACATTATCCACAAAACACGCCATTCTACATACTTTGGGGGCTCAGATATTGCCTAAACTCTTCCCGTTGCAGCTCGGCTGCCCAACACTGCTCGAAAGACCGAGTTGGGGCCGTTCACCCAGTCTCTTCTGACATTATAGCCTGCACTGTGGTTCAGGGCTTGTAGTGTTTAGGGTGGGAGGTTGGAGGGTTCTTGAAAAGGGGGGGCCCTATGGGACTGCCAGGATAGGGGTTCTAAGTACCGCTTCTTCGATACTCCAGTGTTTAATCAAGTCTGCTCTGACAGGGACTGTTAGTGATAGCTGCAGGTGATGCATCTTTTCCTCTGACGAGTAGCCAAAGTTGAAGTCTTACCTGTTTTGAAAATCTGCTTCTCAAAAGGTAGGACGGAACTCGTACAAGTAAGGACATGCTTCGTACGGCAAGACAAGTCAAGTAATTGTGGGCATGTGCCCGCCTACGCTGTGTCAATGACAGGGAACTTCTCAAAATCCTTCGAAAGGAGCCCCAAAATCGTCACCGGGCAAACATACCTGTATGTATACACACAGCTATGTCTCTAAGCGATTTTATGCATGTATATATATATATATATCTGCACACTTTAATTCTTAGGGGAACCCCTGGGTAGCAAGCGACCCCACCCTCTGCCCGACCCATACAAGTACATTTGAGTACTATCCTAAATGTGGATACTATCCCCATGTAGAGTAAGATTGTCTGCTTGATTTAGAGTTCTAATCATATAACAGAAGGGTCAATTGTAGGTGCTTTAACAAGCTATATACTACTTCGGGTATATACGAGGTTTATGATAAGGGTTAAGAGCCCATGTTAGGGTTGGACCTTGAACCATCGTTTTGGAAGCTTATTCCGCGCAACTTGCATGACGGGTTTACGGTTTAGAGGGCCGAAGCCACGATTGACACTGCATTTTTGCGGGTTCTCCAAATTCAGGCATACCCTTTTGGGGCCCTTTTTACAGAAGGAGTTAGCTATTTCGGGCAAAGCGATTTGTAAGGCTGTGTGCCTCGCGAATCATACACGTCCTGCTCGGCTGTCCTTGGGAGCATTCAAAAGTGAAAGGTTAATAGGACTCAGGGTTCTTAAGATGCGGGGCCCTCTTGAGGAGCCTGTGCAATTTAGCTTACGGGGGCTGCAATTTTGAAAAACCCTCCTTTGGCAGACTCATGCAGACTCAACATCAAGAGGGCGTGCACAGAAGTTTGAAGAGTTGTCGGAGAGTTCTGATGGACAAGGCTACGGCTGAAATTCTGCAAGTTGGAGCAGCAAATAGCAACAGACGAGGACAACATCCTGCGTGACCTACATACCTAGCCCCTAGGAGCCATAGCATGGCATGATATAACACAGTTGAGGTTGAGGTCATGCTCTTGAGCATCAAGCGCATCAACGAACTGTGACTCCAGTTGGAGGATCAGGGGAGTAAGTCAGCCCCTTGTAGGCTATAAGCATGCTTATTAAGTCCCTCTAACCATCCAAAAACCCTAATCTTCTGTTAAGCCCTAAACCTGAATATTGACATAGTACGTAGTTTCGGAGTTCATTTCCATTAAGTCCCCGCTGAACCCTCCAAGTCCAAGTGGTTCAACTGCGCCCAACAGCGGCATATCCAGCTAAAGCGGGGTTTGACTGGGCTCTACCGTGGAAAGGGGCAGAGAAGGTAATTCTATAGATTGGCGCCGATAAGGCAAATCTGGCCGTACTTTACCCCAGAATTCTTTCTGCTTGCTAAGTCCCCTGACCTTCCGCAAAGGAATTGCACGGGGGATGACCCAGCTTTACATCATATAACAGGAAGGAAGTCATCCATTGCAGCTGCACTTCTGCTCGTCGTCATTAGACTGACACTGGACAAACTTGCTATGAATGAGCACCATACCACGGCTACACCCAACGAAGTCGTGAATAGGGTTTGGCTTAGGGTTCAGTGTTTAAGGTTTTCTTTGTTGTTTCCTGGGATTTGGGGGGAGCGTACCGCCTTCCATACCCAAAAATGCCGTACCCCTGGTCCACCGTATAATGTAGGGGCCTAAATAATTACCAAATGTCATTCTGAGGTCTAGTTGCATTTCTACAGGATTCCAGAACCATCATTTTGGCATGTATGCCTAGCGGCCTAGCATCCTGAACCCGAAACCTTATATAAACCCTTACTCTTAACTGCAACTCCCAAAGGACACAAAAACTCAGAAAGCATTGGCCAGGGTTGACGCTTCCCATAGAGCCCCCTCTATCACCTTCTAGGTTTTAGTAGGGAATAAGGGAATATAGTATATAGAGATTATGTAGGGATTATACCCCCCTATCCCCTACGATCCCTCAGTGAGTTTGAAGGGACAGTATTCTACAAACAACCTTTTAGAGATTCCATGTAATATAGCGTGGGGAAGGCTTAAGCTTCGGGGGGTCTCCCTCATATGAAGTTTCATATCTTAGAGACATGTAGGGGCTATTAGGGGCGTATAAGCATATTTAGTTGCAGATCTCGTGTATAGAGTGGAGAATCCAAATCTACACGCACATGGAAGATGAAATGGAAGCTGGGCTTATACAGGGTCTTTGGGGCAAAAAGTGCATACACAACCTACAAGAGCCCTAAGCCCCACCTGTAATGCATGCTTCTTGAGTAATATGAACCACTGACTTACGAAGTAGACCGCAGAATTGTAGGCACAAGGGGCTACATGACCTCTAAACCCTAAACGCGCTGGACACTCAACCCCCTCTCTCTCTCTCTCTCTCTCTCACGTGCTCAGCGGACCTGCCAGACAATAGGTTCTGAGGGCCGGGCCAACCTGCTCACCCAACCCTAAACCCTAAAATCTTGGGTCAATCCCCCACCCAGTACTGGGTACCACCGGTACCACAAGGGACTGTTGTAGGTACATTAGGGCCTTATTAAGTCCATACTAAGGAACTACTACTATGGGGGGCATTGACCGAACTAAAATCCTAAACTCCCTAAACTCCAAAGTCTCGTTTTGCGTGCAGGACTGAGATTGCCGGTCTTGCAGGCTGGCTATCACAGCCAACGCGCACAACGAAAGCAACATGCAAAAAGCCTAACCCTAAACCTTGGGTACTGCCCCCACCCAGTAACAATTTATACTAGGGGTCATATTAAGGGCTATATATAACTATATTCTAAACATTATCCAACTGTTACTGAGTGGGGGCAGTACCCAACCTAAACTGTAATGCGGTACTCCTGACTGAAGAAGCCACTCCGGTAACACGCGTGAAGGTTAGATTTGTTCAGACCGAAACCCTCAAAACTTAAACTCCAACCCTCTCCCCGAAAATCCTGAACCGCCTAAAGCCTCAAAACCCTGAATTCCCTAAACCCCCAAACCCTAAACTTATGGCCGGCTAAGCCTTTAACCATGAGACGAGACGCAGGTTGACCGAATGAATGCTAAGGCCTCGGAAGCACTGATGCCAGCTCTCCTCGGCAACTCGTGAAGTTCTCACACAAACGTATTGCGCTTTAGGATTTAGGGTTTGGGGTTTTAATGTTTGGGGTATCTCGCTTTGGAGTTTTAGGGTGTAGGGTTTTAGGCTTCACCTAGAGTAATCTAGACCCTAAAAAAGGCAAAGCTACCAACATATTGGGTACAAACCACGGTTTTAGGGATACATTGGTTTCTCTAGGCTTTTGGTTTGGGGTTGTGGTGGCCTAGAGGACATAAACCACGGAGAACAAATGGAAGACAACATGGAAAAGTCATCGAACATTCTAAACTAGCCGCTCTATATATGAGTCTGTGCGTAATGCAATGAAGCAGAATTGCCAATATCATTTTGCGGTGTGTTTGAGGTACTCGATTCCACAATTGTGCAAGCAAGTTAGGATCGTAAAGCTTGAAGTTGTTCAGGCATCTGCAGTACCCTCCCCCCAAGTAACATGGGACCCCATATGGGCTGGGGTCCAAAGACCTTTGTCCGTATAGACTCAGTTTCCAATTCATTGTCCATGTTCTTTTCCGTTTTGTGGGTAACATCCCAAAACCCTGAATAGTAGCTTCCACTCAATTTCCCTTTATCCCCCCTAGATCCCTATGTACCCCATATACATACTCCTATGTAACCCTGTAGTTCCCATTACCCCTGTAGAATACCGATCTAACCAGACGCAAGATTTTGGCAAGGTTCAGTCGTGAGAACATGAAGGCAAGAGAGCCGTTTGGGGATTTCCCAAAATTCAGAATTTCCCTTTAAAGGGGGGGGCTCTATAGGGTTTTGGGTCTGAAAGTTTCCCAAAATTAGGACTGCCCTCTGGGGGGTCCCCTTTGGGGTATATCAGGGGGACCCCACTTTTGAGAAATGACAAGATTTCCTGTTGGAAGAACCATACCCGCCCAAAAGTAGATAACATCATGGCCCAAAACCCTTCAAAACCAAACAAACTTGGCCAGACAGCCCATTATCCTACATACTTGGGGGATGCAGGTAGCCCCCGTACCACCCTAAACCCTAAACCTTAAACCCTAAACCCATCCCCCCAAAAAATGTGAATGCATATGTTGCATCCCTTCTGGGTTCAGGCAAGGTGGGCCTGCGTAGAGGCCATCATAATGTTAAAAAGACCCGATTGGGTTTAGGGCTACCTGAACCCCCAAAAGTGTGTGAAATAGTGGTCTGTAATGTTGACTTCGTAATAAAATACCCCCCCCCCCTCGATTGATCTATCTCCGTCCCGGGAGAGCTCCGGAATAATAATGCCAGAAATGTACGTTTGAAAGCCTATTAGATTTAATTGAAATCTAATTGAAATCCTTGTCCCGACAAAAATTACGTGTTTGGTGGATATTATAATTGTGGGGTTATGATAATTGTGTTCCGGG